>SNQJ01S0017829.1:10044-33980 GCA_010110895.2 Picea sitchensis | reverse complement strand
CTCCACTATTATCACTATGGGCCCTCTGGGCCCTCCTACTACCTCTCTAGCTACCTTACATACAACGCATAGAACCGGGGTCGGGGCTAAGCCCTGGCCCGACCCCCCACCGTGTACAACCATTATTCAATTCATATATAAATTTTTCCATATGCCATATAAGAACCAACGCGTGGCACGTTGGTGGCTTGAACTTTGTTAAAATGTCCAATGTAGGGGAGAGGTCCGGGGGTCGAACCCCACGAATCCACAAAAATTTTAATGAACCAAACAATAACCAAAAGCCAATAAACGGGTGCCACGTGGCATCCCTTGATTGGGCCACATGGCGCCCTAACATTCATCCAACTAGATGCCACGTGTCGCCATATAACTCACCCACTGAAAACCAATCAACGATTTCCATGTCACCTTCCACGTCGACTGCCACGTGTGAGTCGTACCATCATGCCACGTCAGCATCCGTACAACTGTACGGACTGCCCAGTCAGCATCCCATTTTTTTTCCCTGTTTGGCTCGACGAACAGATCGCGATATCTTCTCCATACGGACTCCGTTTGTGAAAGTAAATATACCGCTGGAATCAAGAAGACGAGACGGACGCAATGGCACCATTTTCATCGCATTCCGAGCACTTTGAAATTTGAGTAAATTTTGATCCCCTGGTCCAGATTCTGATCAGGTGAGGATCCTTGTGAAAAAATGAATTACGAACAAGCAAGATGATGAACTGTAAGGCTAGCCCACTAGACTTCCTAAGTGGATATTTGATTTATGAGGACCAAGAGAGAGATCCACCTAGTTGGGTTGCATAAGTAATCCTTGAGGAGTGTTATCACTGAAATTTCGTCTGCAACATCGCATGCAAATGGTTACAGAAATACAACAATGCCAAACAACTATTAGTTCACCTACAACATAAAAATGCATTTCCAAGAGGAAAAAACTATACAATTGGGCAAAAATTGACATGTGCTAACTCACTAAAGGAAGCACGCGCACAGTGCACGGGCCAAAGAAGCCCATAGAGTGCACAATGCGCCATATGTGCAACTGTGTATGAGAAAATCCGTGCAGTCCTGTGAACAACACATTTATGCTTCTTGTCAGCCCCTCAACCACTTATGAATTAGCTCCGAAATTGATTTGACCTTCATATATGAGATGAATTTGAATGGGGGGCTGGTCAAGGACCAAAGGGTGCCCTAAAGGGCCCCTTGTTCACACTAAGAACCAGTTGAATATTTCCTTGAAGAAATGCTATAAATGGAGGCCATGGGTGCACTAAGAAATTAAGATTTTCATAGTATTGTTATACTGCCTCAATCCTCCCTTGAGAATCCTCTTTTCTCCTTGGAGAATTCTAGCAACATTCCAATAGGCCTTTCCACTCACCTCTTGAGGGAATAGGCATTGATTTCTTCATCATTTGATTTATTTTCTACCATTGTAAGAAGAGCTCTCCATTAGGGAACTCAAGAGCCCTCCCAAGGTGGAAGAGGGGACTCATAAGTCCTCATTTCTCTGTGATGTTTTTCCAAGTAATATAGTTATCCATTGGTAGCATAATCTTGGTCATTGGTTTATTGTTTATGGTTCTAAAAGTTTATTATGCATTCTAGTTTTATTTCTTTATCTGTTTTAGTTTATTTAGTTGTTTATTTCATGTGTTTGGTTTATTTAACCCATTCACTAACTTCTGTCTTGTCTAGCAGGCCCAACTAGGCATGCAAGTGCCCTTGTTTTTCTCACCCAAGTGACGAAACGAACACAACATATTGACGACCATACTGGGGATAGGTATCAATTTCCACCCTATTTGGGCTTAGAGAGCACTTCTTTTTGATCCATTTGTCTTGCAGGTACCAAAATCAGCCTAGACTTGCCTGTCAATAGCCAAGTTTTGAGTTGGAGGAGGATAATTTCACTCAAATGCGCGCCCCCCCCTGACGCGTATCATAATGTGTGTGGGTATTTCATCCCACAGACGTGCACTCAGTGCACTGTGCACCCAAAAGGCTTCTGTCCTCTGCGCATTATGTGCACTGTACGCCCAAAAGGCTTATGTTCTTTGCACATTCTACGCCCACTGTGCCTCTCTCTAAACTATAACCCACACACATTTCCATAGTTTCAAAATTTTAAGAGTTTTTGTGATGATTTGAAGGCCCCTAGCCTTCAAAATCTTGATTCATGCAACTTTTAAATGCACTCCACTTAGACTCCTTTCCCATATGAAAGGTTATCTAAACATAGGGACTTAGGGGGTAAAAAGAACCATATTTTCTCCTCTTTTTCTTTGGTTTCCACATGAATGTATTTTTTGTTTTGTAAAAGTTAAGTTGAGATTATTTTCTATCACATATAAAAAAACTTGCGTTGGGACCAAAAATCAACTTTGATCATTGAGTATGCTTTTCTCTCGCACCATAGAGCGATCTTGAGAATCAGAAAGGTGGTTAAGGGGACATTTTATCTCCCTTAACAAAATATTTAGGAGAGTACAAAGCCCCCCTAG
Organism: Picea sitchensis; assembly: GCA_010110895.2. Classification (NCBI taxonomy): domain Eukaryota; kingdom Viridiplantae; phylum Streptophyta; class Pinopsida; order Pinales; family Pinaceae; genus Picea; species Picea sitchensis. The sequence goes on along the minus strand of SNQJ01S0017829.1, from coordinate 31,461 downwards.
GGGTCCTCTTAGTTTCTTTTTGAAATCATATTAAATTTGCAAGGGCCCATACATTCCCACATGTTGCAAACTTAGGATAGTTTCTTGAAATTGATTTCTTATTTTACATCACTAGGAGAGTTTAAAGATCAAAGTAACGGGCCCATACATTCCCACATGCTTGCAATATAGGATAGTTTTTCAGGATTTCTTAGTATAAACAACATTAGGGAGTTTAAAGGATTGGTAAGGACCCATATGTCCACATGCTAGTTCTTTAGGGATTTTAAAATTCCCAAGGTTGTACCAATGACACTTAGTAAGATAGGTAAAAAATATTTGTAAGGACCACAGGAAGTCCACATGTTGCGAATTCACACCTAACTTATTAAAAATTGGCACATTTCTTCACTTGCTCACACACAAAGTCACTCCTCACTCACATAATTTCCATCTTGAATTGTGGAGGTTGAAGTAGGTTTTCTCCAAAGGAATTCCAAAACATCCCATTATTTCTTGAAGAAATTATTCACACCCACTTAATTCAAACGAGATTGGTTCACACCCCCGATATCTTAGCCCACCACATCTAAATTTTTTCTAAAAAACTCACTAAGTTTTCCTCCACAAGAAGTGCCAAAATAAATTTTTTTGTCTAGGTAGGATCTCAGGGGTAGGTATACAAATAACCCCCCGTTATCTGGTTCTCACATTTTTAAACATTAGAAGTTTACAAATAGGGAACTTTAAAATCATCCAAGTCAAGTGTTCCTACACCATAAGGCAGGGAGATACCCATGAAGGGTTGAAGGTCGAGGTCAGGTTGTTCTGTGCGTCCCCCCTTGAGTCACCAAACTCTTGGAAGGGATCCAACCCGTGACCCATTTCTTAGGCCGAAAATATAAATGTCGCACTTTGACCGAGGTACCTAGTGGCCAAATTTAGGACATCTACCTAGGTGGCAATTGTGGGCTGAAATTGCACCTTGATCATATTTTTTGTGGCTATTGGGAAATATCACCAGCTCTTTTGTGATATGCACCCTCTACCCCTCATTATAACTAATTATCTCATACTTCACTAGTTCCTCTTTCGATGGCTTTAGACCCCACTGTTGAGTGCTCTTGGAAGGTCCAGTGATATTTGCGAGGAAGGATTATACGTCTTTTACGACATGAGCATTTGTTTTATTTGTTCCCCCACGTGGAATAAATACACCTACCCACACATATTCTTATTTATAGTTGATTTATGTATGATGCTCATTTGATTACATGAAATTGTGAGTTATATTGTAAAGGTCCAAATTATACAAGTCTCTTGTTCATTTATTGCTCTCATCACCATTTTCACACATTCACTTTGCTAGTCGGACATCATAGGGGACCCACATAATCCTCGTTGTTTTAGACACTTGCATAATATCCCTCCTATTCTAGTAGTAGTTCCTAGTCTTACCGACTCATCGGCTCAACCATCTCACACCCCTGTGAGTGCCACTATTTTGGGATCATATTTGCTTGGTTCCACTTTACTTGGGTTCTATTCCCAAGGCCATACATCCACTAGCTCTCCTTCACAAGGAGGTTGGGGGAAAAATTCTTCTCAAGGGAGAAGGAAAACCACACCAAATACCCCTCAAGGGTCAAGTCCACTACCTTCTCACACCATGGATGGAACTAATCCTCCACCACCACCCCCCATGCCATATTTGGCATATCTCAACATTCCTAATTTGAGTAAACTCACGAATGATCCTATATTATATCACATCACATGGCCTAATATGCCTACCAAACTACCTTCGGATATTCCAAAATTTGAAGGAAAACCGGGGGAAGATCCTGGCAACCATGTCATGACCTTCCACTTATGGTTCTCTTCCAACAACATCATGGATGACTCCATCCTCTTAAGTTTATTTCAATGAACACTCACTGGTCCATCAGCCAAATGGTATGTGGATGAAAAATTAGGATCCCACTTGACTTTTGAATCCTTGGCCAAAGCCTTTTTGGCCTTTTTCCAACTACTAGTTTGTCACGATACTGGTCTAGAACCTCTCTCTGAGTGAAAACAAACCTCATCTATGCATATTATCGACCACATTCACGAATGGCGTCGACGACGTAGTTTATGTAAAGAGGAAACCACCAAAGAACAATGTCTCGATTGGTTTCTCAAATCACTCATCTCTATAATTGCCAAAGATGTGGCATCCACCTTCCCCCAATTCAAAGAGGAAGCCATCAACAAGGCTCAACAGTTTGACCTCATTTATGCTCAATCAAGTTACTTACACACAATATTACCTAATGCACCCAGACCCGTAGCATTTGGCCAGGACAAACCTGGGATGTCACACGCTGCAGATGGGTTGATTGGTACCATGAAACACTACAACCCATACATTCAACCACCACCTATGTATGGTGCACCCCAATATCCGCAACCATATGGAGGGCCATATTATTACCCTCCTCCCCCTTACCAACAACCATATCTTGTTTTTTCCCCTCCACCCATGAGTGGACCCTCGCTGACACCCACGATGCACCTGACCTCTCAACCAAGTTCAGGTTCCCCTTCTACCTCATCATACAACCTAGGAACTATTGAAAGAGATTCACCTTCCTATGCTCTATACAGATCATTGCCACAAAACTATCTGTATTTTCCATTTCCTGGTCTTCCATAGCTTGTTGCTCCTCCACATGGACAACCATACGTCGACGTTAAATTTGTTCAACCCTCTCCCATTCAACAACTTCATACTTTTGAGTAGTTGAATACGGAAAATCCGGACCATCAGTCGAATAATGCCAAGAAGAAAGGAAAAAACCGAAACAATAATAACCCAGGATGAGGCAGAAATAACCCCCAACAAAACCAACCTACTGTGGGAAACCAGAATCAAGGTAACCAAAAACCCCAAGGGGACAATAACAACAAACCCCAAGGGAGAAACAACAAAAACAACCTCTGGATGAACTTCCCTTGTGCTCTTTGTAGTGAGCATGGAAATTATACTCACCATTGCCCCCAAATTTCCGACTTTAAATGGGTGAAAGAATACATGAACACGCCACATCCTCCAACATCGCCTGCCCATCAGCAGGCCCCACAACAGTATTTGCAAAAACCACCCCCGACCATATCGCAAAACCCTATTCCACACCAATGTGTGATGAATACCCAACAGGAGGTACATCCTGCCCTACCACAAATGGGACAGTATCAAAACCCAGGGCCCATCCACCCTAGAAATCCGACGGATCGCAATATCCTCCTCACTAGTGAAGAAGAAATTCTTCTGCAAACATGCAGTCTTCAATACAATGCGCCCCCTAAATCTACTCCCACCAATTCGGAAGTAGCTCCATCTATAGTTGGACAACCCTTGATGATTCCATGCCCTAACACTGAACCTACCATTCGTATCCCTCGCATTTTGTTACGATGAAATGTCAACAACCCTTAGGCTAGGGAAGCACACAATTACAGTCTGGTTGATGACTTGGCAAAGTATCCTACAACCATGTCTGTATTGGAGGTCCTCCAAACCTTTCCAACTCAACATAAATCATTACTTTCCGCCTTGGGGGAAGTCAACCCAGCTAATACTAGACTCATCACATTTGATCTAGATTATGGATAACATCGTCTCCCTGCTCTGGTAGCTTTCCAGATACCAGTCAAGATTTGGAACATCATGGTACATCAATGTATCATCTATGAAGGTGCATGTAGATGTATCATGTCCAAAACTGTATAGAAAAAACTTGGCTCCCCTGATCTAGTACCATCCACCATCACTTTAAGATCTTATGATGGTCGACCATCCTCACCTGAAGGGCTCTTTCAAAATGTCCTCATTGAACTCAGGGGAAAAAACATCCCCATCAACATTGAGGTTATCAATGCCCCTCTTGATTAAAATATCTTGTTTGGACGTAGCTACATGTACATTATGAAAGCAGTGGCCTCTTCTGTGTTTCGAACGATGATGTTCCCCAACAATGGGAAATCATCACCATCGACCAAATTTCACATTACGAGCCTCTTTTCCGCACTAGTTCCGATTCTTATTCACTCATTGACATGGGCCCCAGAGTTTTCAAGGACCCATCCTTGTTGTGGGAATACCATGGAGCACCACCTCTCATACACCCTTCAACCCAAGTGTGTGTCATATCTTCTAATGAAATTGACACCGGAGACACCATTCCTCCCATTGAGGCCTCTCCACACCTCGACGTCCCACCAGTTGAAGAAATTATACCTCAGGGATTACCTAAGAACCCTACTACACCACTTATCCCCGATTTCCCCCTCCCCCAAGGGAAAGTCCTGATTTGGGAGAAAATCCCCCAATCCATCACCCAAATTCCCTTCTTCTACCCCCCACCAGGAGTACAAGCATTTCAAGTAGCCATGACACTTACCCTCCCCAACATGGCGCTCGCCATCCCTGTATGGTATCTACACCCACCTTCGATGGTTCCTCAGGCATCTCTCCCTCCTTAGTCAGAAGGAATCTTAATGTAGATTCTAGTACTAACTTCGACCATGCCACCCTCACCCCCAATTGCTAGCACCATTTCCACAACTTGGGGCAGACGAAAGAAGAAAGAGAACAACGCTCCACCTACTCCTCAAATTCAACCTCCTTGCGCACTATGTGAAAGAGAGGGACACCCCACTAACAGATGTTCCTCTCTTCCCAAGTTATTCAATATAATCCAACTCCCTCGAGCAACCACATCACTCATCACTTCACCAAGAACCTCTAGTACTACCACAACGTCCCCCACTATAGGAAATGAAGGGTTGCAAACCAAATTCGCTTGTGCCATCTGTTTAGAATATGTTAACTACACTCATCATTTCCCAACTCCACCTCAGTTCCGCTAGATGCTAATGGCAGTATGCCAAACCTTCTAGCAAGAGCCCTCTCCACCACCACTTTCAGGTACCCACATCACTGACATTCATTATGTCTCTACCTTAGTCCCCAAACAGATGAGATTCTCTTTCTCTCTTTGTGACTCACGTGCTCATTTCACATACCAGTGTCGTTTTATTGTTGAATACCGACATCGTCAATTAACCCTTATTCAAAATCATTCGACCACCTTACCTTATATGATGCAAGTTACTGCCCCTATTCCTTCTCCAGATACTGTCAACATCACCTCCCCTGAACCTGAGTCACTTCCCACCCTTAAACCTACCCTAGTACGACCATCTGTACAAACCTACACAAAAAATGAGAAAATACATATTGTGCAGGAGGATGGGACCAATAACTTGACTCTCACAACTCCTGGATCAGTCGGCACAAGCTCCTAAAATCTTCGAAACTCTTCCAAATACTCTCATCAATTCACTTTAGTAGCGGGTACAAATGAGGTGGAGTTGTGGGCCCAGAAACCATATATATTTCCTTTTTCCAAACTTCCACACTTAGTTATAGGAGCCCATATCCTCTATTTCCCAATCCATCTTCAGCCACGGGATCAGGGTCCCGCCATCTACACAGTCACATTCCCCGGGTCACCATCTACACTCGGCCCCGGGGGAGCATTTTTCTCACATCACATCCAAGTATGCATGCTCATGTTCAAAATTATCAAACAACTGTTATATGTTCTTTATATTCAGCTATTGTTCATGTCGGGTATTTGGTTTTAATGTGTGCAGGTACTTGGTCATCACAAATCAGCGCAACCCCTTTAGGTATATGATCGACACTAGCATGTAATCATTCCCTCTAAATATCAATTGCATCGCCCATTCACACCCTCCGACATTCACCTTTAGGGTCCCTACATCCAGCTTTGCAGTACTATCACCTCTGCTGCATTTTGGTACTGTCACCTGGTAGCACTCTCCCCCACATGAGTTGTCCCATTCATAGCTCCCCTTGGTACTTTGACACTCATGCTACTTTCACCCCCTAGGGATGGGAGTCCCGATAGTCTTACACATTTTCGAGAATAAGGCACATACTCCTTCTCATCATATTTCTAGCTTTCCCAAATGGACTCCCAAACCATCTCATCTCGGTTTTATTTGACTGTACCCCCGCAGTATCATTATCCCTCCATTTCATCCACAATCAGTTTCCCCATTTGTAGATTGTCCTCCATTCATTTCCCTCGTAAAGAAACCCACCCATGGGCCCCCCACACTCCACCAGTTCCCTTATCAACTTGTGCCCTCACAATCCAAGCCATCTTGCCCCGGGGCACCCATTTCTGTATCTGTACACTCATCTCAAATTATTCTTTATTTTTTTGGTAATTGTAAAAAGCCTTTGTTTCCAACATTTCCTTAGATTTTTGTCGTCACCCTTGATGACCTTATTTTTTTGGAAATGCAACCCATGTCGACCTTGGTTGGGGCATCCACTCTCCTTTACTCATTCTGACATCGTCCATAAAACCTGAGTATCCCACAGTCCATGTACCCCTAATCTCTGAGTTTTTCCACTTTGTCACGCCTCTGGGACAATTTAACCCCATGTCTAGTCGTCCCCCTGACACTAGATACAGTTTTATGGTTGCTAACAATCATCCTTCCAACATACCCCCAACCAAGGTTAGTCTTGAGTCTCACCACATTGTGACTTCATCCATGTTCCCTATCAGTTCCTGATCTTACCTCCGTTGATTTCATGAATCCCTTTGCTTCTTGGATTCACATCTCCCTTTCTGTCGACATCAACACAGTTTCTAGAAGGGAGAAAATATCTTGAATCTCATTACCTTTACAATGAGGAGTCTCAGACGACATAGAGAGAACCATCATTGCTCTCTAATTCCATTGACCCCCATAAAATTTGAATTCAGCAAAATATCATGTTACGATGGGTCTTACTATGCAACTATTGCAGTTGTTTTATACCAGCCAAAGACCTCTGAATTTGTTAGGCCATCAATGCCTACGAGTCTTAAACACTTCTTACAGGCATCCTTGCCTCTTTTCAGAGTATGTTCACCATCATAATTGTCATCTGTCATTATCAAACCACCCCAGAGGGTGCTGCATTTATCTACATCAGCATACAACTTTAGTTATTGTATTACATTTTGAATTACATGAAATGAGCATGGGGAATTCTTGCCTCGTTTGTATACATATTTTCTTTTTTATCCCTAGAGAAAGGTTTGGGTCCCACAGTTTTCCCTCTCCCTCCGATGGATCTCTCTTGCAGTTCCTATCAACACTCTTCCTTACAATGACACTCTCAGTAGAAGAAACATTGAATTATTTCGCCTATAACTATGCTCCTAACCTCACACATCAGGGGGCATATGTTATCACTAAAATTTCATCCGCAACATTGCACGGAAATGGTTACAGAAATACAACAATTCCAAACAACTATTAGCTCACCTACAACACCAAAATGCATTTCCAAGAGGCAAAAACTATACAATTGGGAAAAAATTGACATGTCCTAACTCACTAAAGGAAGTGCACGCATAGTGCGTGGGCCAAAGAAGCCCATACAGTGCACAATGTGCCATGTTAGCACTCCGCAAATATGTTCAGCTGATAAACAGACGACAAAGGTAGCCTTTTCAACCAACTTTGAGACCCAAAACTAGCCTTTCGGATCTAGAGAGGGCTCTCTCGAGAGGCGTGATCTCCGCATGGGATATGGCTCTTAAAACAATGGCTAGATTTAACACCTTGATAAATGGGTTATGGTTATATTGGCACAAGAAAGTAAGACTTGGGCTATCGATTCGACTCGAGAAAATGACAGAAACAAATGACTCTGAAACTGAGCTCGAGAGGATAAGGCTAAGAGAGCAACAATCTTCGGTGCAAAATCGTAATGGGGCGGGGATAAAAACACAAGAAGTAACTCAGAGCACCATTGTGGGTGAATTTGGAGTTAGCTTTGGAAGAAAACGTTTTGTCTAAGTGGTGCGAACAAGGGGCATCGTGCAGCGAATCCATAGGTTCGATAATTCGTTTTGAAATAGACAGAAAAATATATGAATAAAGATGACAGGAAGAACATACGCAAAGAAAGAGGCACAATACATCCAACTGCTACAATTATAATCTTTTCATCAAGTTACAGGACCTTTGCATTAAATTTTGGTCAAAAACTCAAATTACATACAATAGTTTCGTCTACCAATTTTGCCAACCAACCTAGAACACATCGAAAAGATGAAATAAATAAACGAGGGCGTCGCTTGGGCTACCCTATTTTCTAACTGCTAGCTCTAAAAACTAGGAAACTGAGTGGTATGCATTAGAGACTCTTCACATGATGCTTTCCAAAAATAGACAATAATCACGTCTGTTTACACATAACTATTCATAAATTTTCCACGAGGATCTGATCATTGGTCAGGTTTCGATATGAGGAATAGATGTGTTAGTGTTTCCCTTCGATCAGTTGTCTGAGTGGACAAGTGTCTGCCATGAACTCATTATCTGCCATAACAGCTTTGATCTCTATTGCATGCTCATTCGCTGGGAAAAATGTGCATGACAAGTGGTTGTTTGATTGTCACGATCGTTATCAAAATGGTAGAGTGCTTTAGTGAAATGTTTCCTTCAAAACTGCCAAGATTTGTCTTATGTTTGCAGATGCAGAGATGAATACTAGCTAAACTTGTTTCTTCTGCGTGTTGGAGAGAGTTGTACGGGCTTCCTTCTTGGCTGCTTCTCATTCCATAGAATGGTTTGTATTCCTTTCCTGTGACAACCTTTGTGCTTCTCGCAACTATACAATGGTGTCTTGTGCCTCTCTGAGATGTATTTCTAGCCATGCCACGTTCCCTTCATGACCTTGTGTTGCTGACACTTCCATAGTCTTTGTCACTAGATGCCACCTCAAATCCATGTTTTCCTGGTAGAGTTCAGCGATAGACATCTTTGCCTACTTTAATTGCTGAGATGGATCTTGATCATTCGTTCATGTAGCATCCACCTCCCTTGTTCTGCTCCTACCTTTGTGGCTCAATCCTCCAGTAGGCTCTAGCCAGATGGTGCACATGAGTAGTTCTTCGGCCACCGATATGGCATGCGTCTCTTCTAAAACTTGGGCTTCCGCAGCTTCCTTGTTCTTCCTTGGCCTGCCCCTTCTCCGAGGTAATTGTTGTTGGGGAGATGGGGCTTCTACTATATTTCCTCTCTGCGCAAGTCCTTCCACTTCAGGTTCCACGCGGTTTGATCTGATCGCCTTTGTGGGTCAAGGAATAACTCATTCCGCGTCCTTGGGAATGCCTGCTGCAGGTGAGAATGACTCCCAGTCGTTTTGGGGCTTGGACCTGGAAATTCTGTTGCTCCATGCGCCTTTCCTTATGCTTTGGGAGGTCACCATAGTGTGACTAGTATGTATTCTTCACATGGTGTATCCAACAAATGCATAGGGAGGGAATTTTGATCAACTTGGACTGGTAAGGGGAATTGCAGACAGAGTGTGGACTTGGTTTCATGACTGAAATGGGTGCCGAACATCTTAAATTTATAACGAGTCAGGCAGAAGGAGGAATTGTGTCGAAGAACAGTGAATTCATGGTGACGGGATGTTTTGAATCGAACCGCAGATCTTCAATAACACATCCCTGCGTACAATATACAAACGATAATTTTTGCAGGGGGTGCATGATGCAAACGCCACTTTTTTTCGTTCCTTCGACCCTCATGATGAATTGATAACAACCACAACACTTGTTGAAATGGCTTCCATTAACTGCTTGACTCGACCCGAGGCACATAGAGACTAACTTTTGACAGGACCCGACTCTTTGGTAATGACGTGCTCATACTATTTATGTATGCTCGACTCTGACACCCCTTCCCATTTCCAAGGGCCAACCAACCATTCATTGATTTAGACTTTTTCCTTTTAATGTACCTAACTTCACATGTTTGGACACATGGGTCACAACGCTACTAAAAAATGACTCTAAATGGAAAGAAAAATGGCGGTGCTAACAACTGGCTCCAACGAGGATGCTATCCTCCCTGTGAGGTACAAAAGAATAGTAGACCAAGTGCCTGACCATTGGGCCTTATTTCGACTCTTTGGAACTGTAATGCAAAATAAAAAAACACAACCTAAACCTATCGATGCAGCTTCTAAAAACTCAGCATAAACTTAGGGCCTTCACTTCGGACTTCAATTTTTTGCTGACCTACTGACTCGACGAAAAAATAGAACGACTATTTACAATGATAAATGACTTAAACAGATTGTATTTCATCAGATAATTCTTGAGGAACCTACCATTTATAGACCCCTAACCAAGGCATTCTCCATTTATCCCTTCTAGGAAATAAGCATTGTTTCTGCAATACGCATTGATTCTGAATGGACCTGTCCAAAGGTGGTCAAACTTTTCATTCTTCCCCTTATCTTCATTTCTCACGTCCCATCTTAGCACCAAATCCCCTACCTAAAAATATTCCTTCTTAGAATGCTTGTCGAAATATTTCTTCATCCTCTCTTGATGGAGCTGCGACCGGTTATACACCTGTTCCCTCACCTGTTGTGTGTGAATTAACTGGTTTATTCTCCTTTGTGCATCATTTGGCTCGACCTCCTGTTCTTGCAACAACTTTCTGACAGGTGTCCCTAGTGAAGTAGGGAAGATTGCATCTGCTCCACAAATGATCTGAAAGGGAGACATTGAGATGGACTTCCTGGTGGTAACCAGATCTTCCCACAACGCATAGATAATATTTTTATGCTAGGCTTTTGTATTGTCTTGCAGGAGTCTTTTGATGATTATGGTCAGGCTCTTATTTGAGGATTCTGCTAGCCTATTTCCTTGTGGATAGTATGTCGTGGAATTCGCTAGGGTTATATTGTAATCCTAACAAAACGTTTCCATCCTATTGGACTTAAATGCAGTCATGTTGTTTGTTATGATCTTGACAGGGCATCCAAATCTTGACAAAATGTTTGTCTCCAAAAATGGGATGATTACTACGTCGGTAGCTTGCCTCATGGGGATTTCTTCTATCCATTTCATGAAGTAGTCAGTGGTCGTGAGTATCCATTTGTGTTGCACAGAGGATGGCAGATTTATTTTCCCTATGAAATCCAGACCCCACTGCATGAAAGGTTCTTCGACTGAGATCGACTTTAGTGGCAGGGGATGCAGCTTTCTTCTTCCGTAAAAAATCTAGCGTTTGTGGCAGCTAGAGACCTCTTTGTACACGTCATCAAAGATCATAGGCCAATAGTAACCTTCCCTTATTATTTTTTGCGTGGTTCTTTTCCATTAGTGGTGTCCCCTGCAATCACCTTTGTGAAATTCTTGTATGGCCCGCTTCGCATAATTTTCCAACAAGCAACTCAACAATATACCCCCAGGGTCCTTCCAGTAGACTGAGTTGTCCAGGCCACAGAAATTGACCTCTTTAAGATTGATAAATATGGCCTTAGTCTTACTTATGCCTGGAGGGGCCTGGATATTATCCAACACATAGATGATTTCCGCATACCATGGCGAATCAATAAACTCCTGAGACACCTGCGCATGTTTTTCTTCTTGAGGATACTCTAACAGATCAACGATGAAATTCATTCCTACAACGTCGCAGTCTGATTGCACCATTAACTTTGAAAGGCCTTGACCCTTGATCAGTTTCCTAGGCTTGAACTCAAGATCGTATTCCAGCATGGCCGCTATCCACTTTCCTCTCCTTCCTTCTGGGTCAGGTTGAGTTAGGATATCCTTTACTGAGTTGTTGGGAACATAAGCAATGACATGGGAGTGAAATAGGTATGTCCTGAACTCTTTCAAAGATTTCACTAAGGCGTATGCCTGTTTTTCCATAATGTCATACCTTAGTGGAGCATCGCGCAGTGTCCGTCTGAAATAGGCTATGGGTTTTTCGAAATCCTTCTCATATTTATGCAACAACACATCAACAATAGTGTGTTCTGAGGTGAATGAAAACAAGATGAAGTCCTTCATAAAGTGGGCTGGATAGAACAGGATCTTTAGTCAGTGTCACTTTGATATCTTCAAAATAATTTTTGGCCTCCAGGTTCCACTTGATCTTATTTCCCTTCCTGAGCATGCAAGTTATGTGCTTTATGATTTCGGCTAGGTTCGGGATGAATCTCCTCAACAAGTTCACTTTTCCCAGGAAGGATTGCACTTCTTTTTTATTGTGCGGGGTGTCGATCCTAAGGATCCCTTCAACCCTACTGGGGTCTATATTAATCCCCTCTTTAGAGATAATGTGTCCTAACAACTTCCCCTCTTCCACCCCAAAATGTGATTTCTTTGGATTTAGCGATATGTCGAACTTTCTGCACTTCTGGGATACTTTCTTCAGGTGCTCGAGGCGTTGCTTGTCAGAGGAATAGTATATCGTGATGTCATCCAGATAGATTACAATTAACTTCTCCTTTTCGTCAGCAAATACTATGTCCATTTCCCTATGGAAAGTGCTACCGACTTTCATCAGACTGAAAGGCATCTTGGCATACGTGAACGTTCCCCATGGAGTTGTGAAAGCTATTTTTTATCTATCGTCTGGGTGAACCATGATCTAGTTATAACTTAAGAAACCATCCAACATGGACATCTTCTGAGACCCCACCACCTTTTGCAGGATATAGTCCATTTTGGGGAGAGGGTAGTGATCTTTGAGAGACACCTTGTTTAGATTCTAGAAATCTACACACAGTCTGATCTCGTTGCTTTTCTTTTTTACGGGCACCAAATTATCTACCCATTTAGAGAATCACAAAGAAACAATAATATTAGCATCGAAAATATTCTTTACCTCCTTTTCGATCAACGAAAACAACAGGGGGTTTATCCATCTCAGATTCTATTTGAAAGGTTTTTGGTCTTCTTTGAGAGGGATAACATGCTATATTACCTTGGTGTCGTACACGTTCAAATCATCGTAGCTCCATGCGAAAATGTCTGGGAAGTCCTTCATGAGCTTGACGTAGTATTTCTTGACCTATGGAATGAGCATCTTTGATAATTTGACCATCTTTGGGTTTTCCTCAGTCTCGATGTTGCAGTCTTCCATGTCTTCTATGCTTGCAGTGATCTTAGGGTTTTTAGACACATGATTCTTGTAGAACATCTTTTCTAGAGGCACTAACCCCTTTGGGATGATGTTATTTTTTCAGTTGGATTATGTCCCTTCCCGCGTTCTAGTTTTGGAAAGGGTCGTCGTTACTGCGCACATCCACGCTCTCATCTTCGTCGCAACAACATTCCTCATCAATGTTTGTATTAGCGAACTCGTTGCTCATAAGGAGGAATCTCTCCACCTTCTTGTCATCATCAAACACTTTCCAATGCTTGATATTATCAGGCACTGTCGGCATGTGATTGACCTTGATTTCATATTTTTTTGGGGGGAATATGGGTATCTTAAAAACCGAGGCCGAGGTGGCCAACATATCAATGACCTAATTTTTCTCTCTCGAGATAGCAGATAGGTTATACTCTGAAAATCCTTCGAGGAGGTCCAACACCAAATTTCTGTATGCTCTCAGCCTGGGGTGTTTGGTCTGATATATGCCCTTTACCTGATTTACAATCATCTCAGAATCTCCGTGCACTGCTATCTTCTGCACGCCCAATTGTCTTAAAACTTGTAAGCCCAATATTAGTGCTTCATACTAAGAAATGTTGTTTGTGCATTTGAATGCAAATTTGTATGAACAAATATTTGTGCTAACCTCAGGAGGGATTATCCATACATTGGCACCTGCTCCTTCCTTATTGACAACACCATCAAAACTCACGTTCCATGTTTTGTTTTCTGCACAGTTCTTTGGGTTGGTGCACTCTGTCGCTTGCCACATGGTGTCCTCATCGACTATCATGATTGTTGTTGGCTCTTCCTCTTCGAAACTCAAATCATTGTAGAATATGGAAGAATTGATATCAGTGTCGATGGATTATATAGGATGATTATTTGGCTGTGTCTTGTTTCTTACCATGTATTTCATGGAAAAAAATAGGGATGATGGTGTATGAAATCCATCTTCAAAGTGCCCTTTAACTTTGCAGTCCACGAACTTGATAACAGCATGCCAAAATTTGGGGGTATGTCTACGACGACTACGTCCATAACCATGTTCTTTGAGGGGATTTGAGCCAATGACACAACTAGGTCTTTGATGAGTACCAAACACTTGACTTTCATCGAATCAAAAGATAAAATGTCTTTGTATGGCCTAGTGATATCTAATACCAATTCATCCATGATCACCTTTGGCATGAGGTTGTGTGATGTGCCAAAATCCATCATGGTATTATGCAGGTTCATGTCATGGACCTTTAGACTGACATAGAACAAAGGGACGTCCTCGGTATCATTTTTCTCTTCAACGCGCGGACCAAAAATGATAGCTGGGTGATCATCTTGGATATTCAAAGTATCGGGGTCCCTCCCATTTTCAACATTTTAATGATTTTCTCCTGATACTTACCCTTTCTAATAAGTTCATTGAACAGGATAGAGATTTTGATTTTGACCATCTCATGTTCAAAATTGAAAGGGGGAAAGACTTTCTCTACCTCTTTTTTTCCCGCCTACCGGTCTGCCTCCGAAGTTTTCTTGGGGGCCTCCTCCTTTTACTTAGCTTTCTTTGTTGTGTCCTTGGTCACATTGTCCGGCCTCGGTCAACGTGTGGAAGGGATGTCTATCAGAGTTTTCCTTATGGGGTTCATTTGTTGCATCTCGACAGGCATGTCTTTGCTTCGAAGGTTATATTTCTTCTGGAACTACATGATGGCATTCTGATAGCCTTTTCTGAACTCTTCTGTCTCCTAGGACGACGCATCATCCATTTCAAGTATCATATCATCGTCCATCTCCGACACGAATTCGTCATTTTTTCTCATGTATCGATCATGCTTACTCTTTGTCAAGAACACGCATGGGTTTTTGTCGTCGCAACAACGCATCTGGTCTTCGAACGCCTGGTCTAAGTCTTCGTCTACATAGTTGTTTTGGAACAGAGGTCTTTTCTGCTGGTCACCTTGATCCCTCTGCTCTCTCTATTCCCTCTATCTGATCTGAGGGACTTGACCCCTTTTGAGGTTTTGATTCCTGGGCTGGGGGTCATTCTGTTCTCGGGCAATAGGTCCGTTTCCCATGGACATTCTCTCCATTAGATTTTCCATGGTCTTCATCATCATGTTGAACTTGTCCTCTAAGGACCGCGACGTCGATGGATGTGCATCTCCCTTGGGTCTCTTATCACCTCGGTTGAACCTCAATTTTATTTTCCTCGAAGCCATCATGTTTACTTCGACTTCGATAGTGTTACTCATTATAGCATCTAGACTTGTTGATATTCTTTCTCTCAATAATAGGGAGAAATTGTTGTCAAAGGAATTGGCGTACCACAACTGCGCAGCCCCAGGGGGCTTCTTGACTTCTACAGGGATTGAGTTGTTCACCTTCAAGAAACGGGCCAAGAATTCCTGCACTGTCTCTTCTGGTGATTTCTTCATATTATTGTACTGTGTTAACAGCTGCAAAGGGTTTTTCTTGTCCCCCCATTTATTCAGGAAAGACACCTCGAATTTGGAGAAGTCTCAAAATCTCGTGGGCGGGAGGGATTTGAACCATTTTATTACATCTTCCGAAAGTCTCTGCACAAACAACCTCATATTTGCATCTGCATAGTCCACCTCCTCCAGGTCAATGAAATCGTTAAATCAGTCTAGGTGCCTCTGGGTGGAAACATTCCCTTCTGTGTCGTACAGTCTGATTCTCTGGCTGTAATTCTGAGGCAAGTCTTATAGTTGGGCTGCCAGGACGAGGGGGGCAAACCTGGCAGCCATGGCTCTAGGAGGGCATGGGATTCGAGGGATATTATTTGATATCAGGGCTTGGAATCTCTTCTGTTCAAAAATTGTCTCGTCCCAGCTGGTTTCTGACTTAGACCTGAATAGAGTTTTCTCAAAAGATTCATCAAACTCAAGGTCGTCAATACTTTGCATGTCGTCTTTAGGTAAATACAAGATTTTGTCCAGGTAATAAAATGGGTCTGGTGCTTTCTCTCTAGTCCTGCACAAAATATTCTTGGGGTCGTACATAGGCTCTGTAGGGTTTGGATCAGGATTTTCTTTGGTATAGATTGTCTTCGGAGCCAGGGTTCTTGAACTGCGCTTCTTGGAGCTACTGGTATTTTGGAATGGAGTCACCAGGGTAAGGTTTTCAGCCAGTACGGATGTTTGTTCCTCTGTTACCCTCAGGGGTCAAACTGCAATGTTTGTCATTCTCCTAGGGAAAATCTATTCAATTTCATCCCCGACAACGGCTCCAAAATGTTAGCACTCCGTAAATTTGTTCAGCTGATAAACAAATGACGAAGGTAACCTTTTCAACCAACTTTGAGACCTGAAACTAGCCTTTCGGATCTAGAGAGGGCTCTCTCAAGAGGTGTGATTTCCGCACTGGATATGGCTCTTAAAATAGTGACTAGATTTAACACCTTCATAAATGGGTTCTGGTTATATTGGTGTAAGAAAGTAAGACTTGGGCTATCGAGTCGACTCGAGAAAATGATAGAAACAAATGACTCAAAAACTGATGTTGAGAGGATAAGGCTAAGAGAGAAACAATATTTAGTGCAAAATTGTAATGGGGCGGGGAGAAAAACACAAGAAGTAACTCAGAGCACCGCTGCGGGTGAATTCAGAGTTAGCTTTGGAAGAAAATGTTTTTTATAAGTGGCACGAACAAGGGGCGCCGCATAGAGAATCCACTTGTTCGATAATTCGTTCCGAAATAGAAAACAAAATATATGAATAAAGATGACAGGAAGCACATACGCAAAGAAAGAGGCACAATACATCTGATTGCTACAATTAGAATCTTTTCATCAAGTTACAGGACCTTTGCATTAAATTTCGGTCAAAAACTCAAATTACAAACAATAGTTTCGTCTACCAATTTTTCCAACCAATCTGGCTTACATAAAAAAGATGAAATATATAAATGAAGGTGTCACTTGGGGTACCTTGTTTTCTAACTGCTAGCTCTAAAAAATAGGAAACTGAGTGGTATGCGTTAAAGAATCTTCACATGACACTTTCAAAAAATAGATAATAATCATGTCTGTTTACACATAACTGTTCGTAAATTTTCCACGAGGATCTGATCATCGATCAGGTCTCGATATGAGGAAAAGATGTGTCAGTGTTTCCCTTCGATAATATGTCTGAGCAGATAGGTGTCTGTCAGGAACTCGCTATCTTCCATAACGGATTTGATCTATGCTGCATGCTCATTCGCTGGTAAAAATGTGTACAACAAGTGGTTGTTTGATTGTCACGACCATTATCAAAATGGTAGAGTGATTTAGGGAAACGTGTCCTTCAAAACTGCCAAGATTTGTCTTATGTTTGCGGATGCAGAGATGAATACCAACTAAACTTGTTTATTTTTCACGTTGGTGAGAGTCATGCGGGCTTCCTTCTCGGTCGCTTCGCATTCCCTAGAATGCTTTGTATGCCTTTCCTTTAATAGCCTTTGTGCTTCTCGCAGCTGTAAAATGGTGTCTTGCACCTCTCCAAGCTATATTTTTATCCATGTCGCGTTCCCTTGATGACCTTGTGCTATTGATGCTTCCACATTCTTTGTCGCTAGTTGCCGCCTCAACTCCATGTTTTACTAGTAGAGTTCAGCAATAGCCAGCTTTTCCTTCTTTAATTGTTGATATGGATCTTGATCATTCGCTCCTGTGGCATCTACCTCCCTTGTTCTACTTCTGCCTTCGCAGCTTGATCCTCCAGTAGAATCTAGCTGGATGGCGCGCATGAGTAGTTCTTCGGCCATCGATCTAGCATGCGACTCTTCTAAAAATCGGGCTTCCCCATCTTCCTTGTTCTTCCTTGGCCTGCCCCTTCTCCGAGGTAATTTCTATTGGGGAGAAGGGGCTTCTACTATCTTTCCTCTATGTGCGAGTCCTTCCACTTTAGGTTCCATGTGTTTTTATATGATCACCTTTGTGGGTGAAGGAATAACTTCTTTCGCATCCTTGGTAATGCCTGTTGTGGGTGAGAACGACTCCCAGTCATTTTGGGGCTTGGACCTGGAAATTCTGCTACTCCGCATGCCTTTCCTTATTCTTTGGGAGGTCACCATAGTGTGACCAATATGTATTTAGTGGCGGTGTATCTGAAAAATTCACAGGGAGGGAATTTTGATCAACATGGACTGGCAAGTGGAATTGCAGATAGAGTGCGGACCTGATTTCATGATTGAAACGGGTGCCGAACATATGAAATTTATAAGGATTTGGGTAGAAGGAGGAATCATGTCAGAGAACAGTGAATTCATGGCAACAAGATGTTTTGAATCAAACCACAAATCTTCAATAACACATCCCTACGTAAAAGGTACAAATGATAAGGTTTGCAGGGGGTGCGTGATGTGGACACTGCGATTTTGTGTTCCTTCAACCCTCATGATGAACTGATAACAACCACAACACTTGCCGAAATGACTTCCATTAACTGCTTGACTCGACCTGAGGCATGTAGAGACTAACTTTTGACAGGACCCGACTCTCTGGGAATGATGTGCTCGTACTATTTATGTATGCTTCGACTCTGACACCCCTTCCCATTTCCAAGGGACAACTGACCATTCACTAATTTATACTTTTTCCTTTTAACGTACTTGACTTCACATGTTTGGACGCATGGGTCACAACGCGTCTAAAAAATGACTCTAAATGGAAATAAAAATGGCAGCGCAAACATGCCATATGCGCGACTGTGTACGAGAAAAGTCGTGCACTCCTATGAACGGTGCATTTATGGTTCTTGTCATCCCCTCAACCACTTATGGAACAACTCCCAACTTGCTTTGACCTTTATATCTGAGCTGAATCCGAATGGGGGGATGGTCAAGGACCAAAGGGTGCCCTAAAGGGCCCCTTGTTCACACTAAGAACCAATTGAATATTGCCTTGAATAAATGCTATAAATGGAGGCCATGGGTGCACTAAGAAATTAATATTTTCATAGTATTGTTATACTGCCTCAATCCTCCCTTGAGAATCCTCTTTTCTCCTTGGAGCATTCTAGCAACATTCCAATAGGCCTTTCCACTCACCTTTTGAGGGAATAGGCATTGATTTCTTCATCATTTGCTTTCTTTTCTACCATTGTAAGAAGATCTCTCCATTAGGGAACTCAAGATCCCTCCCAAGGAAGAACATGGGACTCATAAGTCCTCATTTCTCTATGTTTTTTTTCCAACTAATATAGTTATCCATTGGTGGCATAATCTTGGTCATTGGTTTATTGTTTATGGTTCTAAAAGTAATGCATTCTAGTTTTATTTCCTTAGTTGTTTTAGTTTATTTAGTTGTTTATTTCATGTGTTTGGTTTGTTTAACCCATGCACTAACCTTTGTCTTGTCTAGCAGGCCCAACTAGGCATGCAAGTGCCCTTGTTTTACTCACCCAAGTGACGAAACAAACACAACAAGGAGGATGGATATTTACTAATAGATATGCACAATGTACATAGGATTTATAAAGTATTGATCACTCCTCATAATCAACGGTACTACTCATTGTTTAAAATACCCATCCCTTCCCTTGTCCTATTTCAAAAATGAATCTACATTAAGGCAAGAAGAGAATACAAAAGGCAGGGTAGTGCATCTGCTAAAAGTCTAAAGTCCACATTGTGGGAAATTATTGCCACAACAATATATTTCCATTTCAATTTATTATTTTTTTCCTAATATATGAATTATCACCAACCTTGTCAGACTCGTCACTTGGATAATTCCACCACAATTTCTATTTGAGAGGAACAAGATGTAGAGGGACTTGAAGCTAATAGCCTTATTCTCATTTCATTTCTCAAAATCTCGGGGTGTCAAGAAAGTCATAAAAGTCATCTTATAACAATTCAAGAAAGGAGAAGATTTAACTTATGTCCCTTGTACTTTTAGATGCTATAATAAAAGGTTTTGATAAATCCTGTACAACTCGATTATTGAAGAATCTGAAGATTATAGAAGCATTCAGGACATTAGTAATTGGCAATTTGAACAACTTAACCATCCCCAAATCGTGGCACAATATTTTAAAATGAAATTTTTTGAATTACATACCTTTAAAAAGCATGGCATTCCACGGGTATGGAGTGAAGTCTATCCTTTTCAAAAAGGTAAACAAATTATATTCTGGTAGTGAAAAGTAGGGAAAGAAGGCGATCCACCAAGCGACATTTAAGCTGATTTTATGTCCTTAACTTGGGGAAGAAAAATAATTTTCATATGGTGCATCTTCCATGCTTGATAATTGAAAGCAACATATGTACCTATCATGTGAAATATGGTATCCTTCATGAAATTTGCTCTATAGTGGAATGCAAATACTAAAATTAAAATATATTAATCTGGCTCAAGATTTTTAGCCTAATTATAAAAAAAAATTAGGATTGCAAACTAATCCTTCTCATTATACTTGAAAATTAAAACAATGTTTCAAAATAATAACCTAACAGATTTTGAAATTAAGAGAATTGTAGGCACGAAACTGCCTTAAATTGAGTACATTAATTTGCAAAAAAAATAAAAACAAATGAATATGGAAAAGATCCCACAACCATATTCAATCTCGCCAACCCTTCCTCATAGACTAGCATAAAATAAATAAATGAGAAAAACACCCCTAACCATATTCATTAATATGCATGCACAATAACACCTTAGATTTATGTAGAAGAGTATTGATCAACTCCTCATAATTAATGTCATTAATCATTGATTAAAATAACCACCCCTTTCCTTATCCAATTTCAAAAATGCATCTTTACTAAGGCCAGAAGAGATTAGCAAAAAACAGAGCATCTACTAAAAGTCTAGAATTCCACGCTAGGGAAATTATTGCCACACCAATATGTTTCCATTTCTATTGATTATTACTTTCCTTATATATGACTTCTCACCAACCTCATCATAAAGGTAACTTGAATAACTACATCACAAAATTGTTATACCAGAGGCATAATATAATAAGTTAAATTAGTATATTACAAATTACTCAACTTTTATCATGTGTATACTCTTTTCAAACTTTCTTGTTTGCCAATCCAAGTTTGCAAAATACCAGACTGTGTATGCTGATGCCAATACCAGATAAACCTTGGGTTGAAATCACTATGATTTGTGTAATGGTTCTATTATTGTCATAGTAGACACTTCCAAAACTGGTCCATTTTATTCCCTCTAAAAAGACTAAATATGCCAGCAAGACAATGGAATTATTTTCCAAGGAAGTTGTATGATTGTGGGGTGTGCCCAAAACTGTTACTAGTGACAGGGATATTGGGTTCCTTGGTCATTTATAGACATCATTTGGTTTGTACAGTTAAATTGGAGTAAAAATGAATGTTTATAAACTAATTACTTCATTCTTTATATATATA
>SNQJ01S0017829.1:0-10034 GCA_010110895.2 Picea sitchensis | reverse complement strand
TTGTATCTAGTAACTCAAAATTTTTAATATAAAAAATGCATTGTGGGCTATAAAAGCAATAGATACTTCATGGCCACTTGCAAGGAGATGCAAGCTATAGTAGATAAGTTGGTTTCTCTCCACCTTTTATAATTAGGTAGTATTATTTTTAATGGAGATGCAAGCTATAGTAGATAAGTTGGTTTCTGTCCACCTTTTATAATTAGGTAGTATTTCTTTTAACTAGAAGCTTGATTATGGTGCTTCTAACTTTGTAACAATGTACTTCAAGTTGTTACTATGACTATTGCACTTTCTTTTGTTTTTTTTTGGATATATTGTCACTTGATTGTGGTTGTTTTTTTTTATGTATCAGAAATTACAATTGTTCAATGAGACTTTGGTTGTCCCAGAGTTGGATACAGATTCTTTTTGGGAAGACCTATGTGTGTGATTACCTCATTTATATTAGCAAATTTTTAGTATTCTTTATAAGTGTCTTTTAATATTGGGAATTATATCTCATTAACAAACCAAGGGGGGCCAACCAGCTCTAGTGAAACTATCAACTTCAATTACACAACCTCTTCTAGTGGTGTAATCATTTATGCCAGCTATCTCAATCACACCATGGACTCCACTTCCACAACCTATTTAATTGAGCCAAGGAATGTGATTGTAACAATAGTTTTAGTTGTACCATAGGGCCCATGTAGGACAATATCATTGGTTTCTCAGCGAGCTCATGTTTCATTGATAGCATAGTTGCAGCATTAATTGCACTTTTCACACAAGTAGTAGGGATTAAATGACCAAGAATGGCACCAATTTCTATAAGGGTGATGCACCTTCTCCAAGGCACAATCATTACTAGTTCAAAAACTTAATGTGGTGGCAAAGGCATTCACATATTTTGGTATGATATCTACAAAAAAATGAAACATCTTTGTTAGTGTAGACAACAATGGGAGTGGATTGACAATATTTGAGGATTCCTATATTTTGATCTTCTAAAGTATATACCTCCACAAAATCATCAGTTGATCTTGGAAGGGATGTTGTGGTTGGAAAAGTTCCAAGTGTGAGAACATGCACACCATGCAGACTCCTCATGGTTCAAAACAAGCTAAATCTCTTGCAGCTTCTTGTATCAAATAACTCAAATAACTTAGAATAATAATTAACTTTATGTTTCTTTCGAGGACAAAGAACTCCTAAGATTTTAGATAAGATAAATGCATTTTCATGGTTTTCTAGATTTGGTAATAGTTGTTGACTTACTCTATGAGTAAAAATTAGTTGAATTACTCTACGAGTAAACATTAAAAACTTGAAGACATCATTTGGTTTGTACATTTCAATATGAGTTAAAAAGAATGTATACAAACTAATTACTTCATTGTTTCTTGAAAATAAAAATTTATATAACTATTCTTCACCCCTACAAGGAAACATTTCTCTTACTATTCTTCACTCCCCCAAACAAAACATTCTCTTCTTTCAATAAACCTAATTTTTCCCTCCTTTGGTTTGAAATTTTAATTTTAAGAAACCCTATATCTCGTAACTCAAATTTTTGAATATAAAAAATGCATTGTGGGCTATAAAAGAAATATATACCTAATGGTCACTTGCAATAGAGATGAAAGTTGTAGTAAATAAGTTGGTTTCTATCCACCTTTTATAATCAGACAATGTTACTTTTAACTAGAAGATTGATTATGATGCTTCTAACTTTTTAACAACGTAGTTCAAGTTGTTATTGTGCCCCTGCACTTTATTTTGGAGTTATTTTTTGGATACATTATCACTTGATTGGGGTTGTTTTCTTATGTATCAGAATTACGATTGATCAATGAGACTCCAATTTTCCCAGAATTGGATAAGAATTCTTTTTGGGCAGACCCCATGTGTGTGATTACCTCATCTCTATTAGCAAGTTTTCAGTATGTTTTATAATTGTCTTTTAGTATTGGGAATATATTATATGGAATTAACAAACCAAGGGGTGCAACCAAATCCAGTGAAACTATCAACTTCAATTAAGAAACCTATTTGAGTGGTGTTGTAACATTCCCATTATAATCCCCAATTTGATTAATTCTTATGTAGATATAATATGTGGCTACGGCCAAGTGATGTAATATGCAAATTGTATTTCAATGCTTTAATAATAAATGTGATGCCAGCTGCTAAGGGGACATGGACAAGAGATGGGGGCTAAATTAATACACAAGAGAGAGGAGTGTCTAGGATAATGGCCAAGCGGGGTCCAAGGGGGGAATTATCCATGTTTATGGATTTAACCCATTTTCCTAAATCTGCTATCGTATATGAACCTTCCCATTTTTTATTGAGTGTTTCCAAATCCAATCATTGAATACATGTAAGAGGGTGGGTGTGAGTGGTCACATCCCGAAGTGATTGGGCACATGGGGGTTGAGTACAATTTGCTTGGGAAAGAGTGTGAGTCAAGAAAGACAAGAAAAAGAGAGGAATTTTGTATGGGTTGAGAGGGAAGTAAAAACAGTTCGATAAGTTTGGGTAGTTAGTCAAGTTTGGACATGGAAAGAGAGTTGGGAGTGGGTGCATCCATAAGAGGGAAAATTCTGCAACATAATTGGAGTGAATTGGAGCTGGATAACTGAAGAGCTCGATTTTCAGGACAGAAGAGTGAACTCCTATGTGATTTTCACTAGAACAACAAGTGTTGTTGTTGGTTTGTTGATAGTTTTTGTTATCTACAATTTTGGTCATTGTGATGATGCAATGATAATGTCATGATGATGGAATATCAAGCCCTTCATTAAGAACATTTTCCTGAGAAAGGTTACACTTATCAGCTTCCAGAAATAACATTTTAAAGATAGTTCGCAGGCTGCATATATACTCTCTTGCGAGAATGCCTGATTCTCGTAGGCTGCATTCAGCTGGGGTGCGAACTTCTCGCACTGTACTCATGGTTAGGGTGCGAACATGCTCTTAAAGGGGAAAAAAATAAAGATCTCGAACCTTCTAGAAAGGAATCTTCTAGAAGGGTGAGTTGGCTTTCGAGTGGTTATTCAAGTACTATCATTCCAGATATCTTGGGATCATTCCCTATCCAAGTAACTAATCTATCTCTTCCTATATATTGAGGAGATTGCTCATGGAAATGGTTAATAAGAATAAGTTTTAGCAAGCTAGCAAGAGATTGATTAGAGAATTAGTGCAATACTGTATGGAGGACTGATGCTACAGCAGCAAGAGACAATAGCAAGGTCATCACAAGTGGTTGAATTTCTTCATGCATGAGCAAGTGTGTCTGTCAGAGCTAGGAGCCATCGAAAGGAGACCTATGACATCAAGGCTTAGGATGTAAGTTTCACTTTCAATTAATATAATACAGTAATATGTCCCTTTCCCATAAAGATGATGTCATTTTTATTACATAATTCCTTGATCATATGTATAGACTAGCCTTTGAATATATTAATCTGCCTTTGCTTTGATTGGTTTGTCCTGTTCTGATTCGGACGACACAAGAGCATTGGAGCAAAAGCTTGGAACAACAGAGACTAAAGGAAAGTGTTCATAAGGTAAACCCATGACCTTTTATCTCTTAGTTCATTCAATAGGTCAGATCTAGGGAAAGTGTATTATTCTGTCATGATTTATTCTAGATCCAGGTGGATCTAGGGAGATTAGTCTGTGTCTACACTCACGAATTTATCCTATAACAGTTTTCATAGCAAAAGTTTCCCTTGAGTTCCCAGCTAAGAGATTCCTAGCTACCTGTTCCAAAGAGACCCTGGTAAATGAATGGCACATTCCTTGGGTTATCCCTGATAAACGGATGGTACATACCTTGGGTTAACCCTGATAATTAGATGGTTAATCCCTTGGGTTTTCCCTGATAAACATATGGTACATCCATTGGGTTATCCCTGATAAATGAATGATGCATTCCTTGGGTTGGGGTAGGTCAAGAGGAAGAGAGTTGGTGGAAAATTCGGGATAATTGTAGGAGAATATCAGTTGGGTTGAGAGATTTATGAGTTGTGAGTGGACTGTGAGAGACCACCCTCTTTTGTGGATTTCTAGCCTCAACTCAAGGGTGACTGGCTATTGAGATTTGGAACAGTCAGTCTACAGTTGGGTGGAACGTCCATCCCAAGCAGCTGGATGCATGACTCTTGTTTAAGATGAGTGTCTTATCTTGTATTGAGTTATTTACATGTGTTATTGTTGTGCATGAGCTATGTGTGAATGAGAATGACTTATTTGTTGATGTAATGAATGGTTTAGTTGTATCTCATTTTGTTTATTAGCATGCTTCAGATGCATAAGTTTTAGGATTATTACCGTAGCTATATCTGTTATAAATTATAGTTGTAGGCTATGGGAAAATGGATAACAACAAAATAACGTATTTAGTTAGAAAAAGTTTCATGTTATGTGTATTCCGCACGTATTGTTACCTAGATGGAGGCTAGGTATATTACTAAAATGGTATCAGAGCTGATAAAGAGAAATTTTTAGCGTGACGTGACCCAACTTTGGTGGCTGGGTACATTACAAAGTGGTATCAGAGCCCAACGTTTCAACAATGAGCCCACATGGGCCATTTAGCAAAGCGCAGAAGTGAATTACAGAGTTGGAAAGTGATGCAGGAGCATCATAGGCAAGCCAACAAAGGAGGTGCAACAGAAGACAACTAGAACTGTACTAGCGCATGTTTTGAGAAACTTTGAGTTTGAATGAAGGAACATTAATGTGATAGTTAAAAGGACATATTTGCATTTATGTTTTAAGATTGTAACGCGGATCTTGAGCATTGCTCTCATCTGTCAGATAAGGAGGCATTTACTTGTATTAAATATGAAGTTGTTGTAGCTTTTAATTCTGATACGATAGCTTAGAGAAGAGAGAGGGAAAAACTCAAGAAGACTCTCTCGTTTGGAACTTAATTTTCATTATTGTAATTTGCTGTTAAATATTAGGAGAGCAGAGAAGAATAGAGAATTGGATATTTTATGAAGAATAGTTGTCGCTATTTTACCATGTATAGAAGCCTTTGAATTAATATAAAGAAGATTTGATCCAAGTTCCATGTGTTGTGTTGAATATTGTTTACATCCTTTGAATGGTACGTTATAGTTGTTTATATTTCTCTGTTATACATTTGTTTCAATGCTATGTGTATGCTTGTGATTTCATGGTGAATATATGAAGTCTGTGAAAGTAGAAATATAAGTTTCAATTATTTCTCTTCCTGAGAATTCCTGTAAGGATTGCAGTGAAAGGTCTACATAGAGTTCGTGACAAAATTCTGAGTTTTATCTCAGAAAACTCAAGAGGGGTAATGTTGGCGTATATCAACAGAGGTGTGGCTAAGACACAGAGCCGTGCGAGGAGTGCGAAGGATAAGGGAAGAGTTGAAGCTCTTTAATCCCACAGAGTGGTTGGAGAATCTTTGTTGCGAGGAGCGCACAAAGTTAACATCGTGGATAACTGGAGGTTATCGCAGAGTCATGCTAAGTGTACATGCAAGGATTCTTTGAATCTGAAAGAAAGTAAAGAAACCTAAGCTCAAGAGGGTTAGATCCTTCGAATATCTCTAAGGGAGGTGGAGATTTAAGTCGCTCACAAAACTCTAAGTTCAGACGGGGTGACTTCTGGAAGAATTACCAAAGGTTCATCGAAGCTCGAGTGAACGGTGGAACACTCCCAAGGGAGAGTGTTGAAAGCATGAGAGTCATCATATTGTGATAAGTTGTGAGGAGGTTAAGAGAAGGACCATCCGGCATAAAATCCTCACAGGGGATTTGAGCCATTGATCTAGTGGGATCAGGGCCATCCGTTGAGTTTCGAGAGTTTGGGATTCATGGTATTGGGGAAACGAGGCCAGGCCTTGTCTTTCACAACCCCGATATGTGAAATTAGGGTTAGATCTGAGTTGTTGATCAACACGCTCTGTGAATCGTTGATCAAGATGTGAACGGTTCAATAATTAAGCACCGGAGGAAAGGCACAAACATCATTTTCGAATCCTCAAAAAGGAGAATGCCAATAAGCATCCGGAGTCGTCGATTGGTCGCAAATCTAGACCGTTGGATCTAGGACACCAGATTTTTGGGAGTCAGGGTTTTGAAAGGCAGAGGTGTTGACTCATTTTACCTTAACAATCCCGAACTGCAAAGTGAGAAGTACCACAGAGTTGGGCCCACGGTCATATCGCACGGTTGTATTGGGAAGGGACCTGTGCCTAGCACCTCTTTGTGCAGGCTGGGTTTCTGTTGAAGGCCCATGGGTTATTTGTTGCAGGGGTTCCAGCAGGGAACTGAGAGCTTCTTCGGCTCAAGGAGAACAAAAGATCCATGATCGGTAGGTCAGCCGGGCCCCTTAGGGTAGGGGTTTGCATCATGTGGCATCAGAGCCTACAATATTTTGTTTTTGTAAGAGAAGGGAGACATAAGGCAAGTTGTGATTTAAATTCTACAAGGAATAGATTTGAACAATGTCGCCCAGAAGACGTCATGATAGACCAATGCCCGATCTAGCTGTGGAAAGGGAGATGAGAGAATTCTTTGCTCGATTAGATGCCATGGAGATAGCACAAAGATGAACAGTTGATGCTGGAGATGTCAGTGAAGATGAAAGCGAGAATGAGGCCGGAAATGAAGAAGAAGTTGTGGTTGAAGATGCTACAGAAGAACATCTATTCAAAGCTATTGCAAGAATGGTGCCAGAGAAAAGATGGACATCCCGATCTACGAAGGAAACTTAGACGTTGAGGAGCTACTAGATTGGTTTAGAGCTCTGGATAAATACTTCAGGATATCAAATAGGATAAGAAATTCAAACATGCTGTCACTAGACTTAAAGGGCATGTAGCACTGTGGTGGGATGAACTGCAGGCAGACAGACGTTGCAAAGTCAAGCAAATAATCAAAATCTAGGATAGAATGGTTGCAAAGATGAAAGCCAAATTTATACCCAGGGATTACCAAATAAATCTATTTCGAAGAATGCATAATTTGAGACAGAAGGGGATGACAGTGAAGGAATACACCAAGGAGTTCTACAGGATAAACATTAGAGCAGGTCATCGAGAAAGTGATGATGAGAAGGTTTCCAGATACATGAATGGTCTGAGATATGACATTCAAGATGAGATGAGCATGGTGACGATTAGAAATGTGGAAGATGTTGATCAGATTTCTCTGAAGGCTGAAGAGAAGTTGACTCGAAAGAAAGGACAAAGAGGCAGGGGTAGAAGCTAGAATAGAGGCAAAGAAATTGCCCAGGATAGAGTACAGAAGCCGAAGGAAGAAGAAAATAAACCTCATACTTACCCTGAAAGATGAGCAAGTTCACAAGAGAGACAATATGCCGACATGAACACTTTTCTGCGAGCAAGAGGAAGAGGAAGAGGCAGAGGAGGTGAGGTAAAATGTTTTGTCTGTGGAAAAATCAGACATAAATATTTTGAATGCCCAGATAGAAAAAGAGATGGAGGAGGCAAAGCTCACATTTGCAAAGCACAAGGGATAAATTTTGAGGCAGAAGATGTAGAAGGTGGAAGGTCACTAATGATGATGAAAAATCTCTTGAAGCCAGAGAAGGAGATAGAAAATCCAGTCCAGAGGAACAATTTATTTAGGACTTCTTGCAAGACCAAGGACAGGGTATGCAAGATAATAGTGGACAGTGGAAGTACGGATAATCTAGTATCCACAGAGATGGTGGAGAAGTTGGAATTGGAGACTGTTGCACATCCAAGCCATACAAAGTCTCGTGGTTACAAAAGGGACATCAGGTAACTGTCACTAAACAATGTTTAGTTGAGTTCAAAATAGGGGGATATAAGGATGAAATTTTATGTGATGTTATTCCCATGGATGTCTGTCATATTTTGTTGGGGAGACCTTGGCAATATGACAGGAATGTTATTCATGATGGGAGGAAAAACACTTACACCTTGGAGAAGAATGGTAGAATGCATATGTTGCTGCCAATTAAATACAAGGAGGTAAAACTAGAGGTGAGAAATACTATACTTCTCATGAGTGGGAAGGAGCTTCTTAAGGAAGTCAATAAATATGAGGAAATGCAGTTTGGGGTAGTCAGAAAAGAAGAGTCATCTTGACCAGTACCAAGATAGATGTTCTACCTGAGGAAATTCAGGAACTGCTGGAGAATTTCACTGATATAGTGGTGGAAGAATTACCTTGTTTGTTTCCACCCATCAGGAGCATAAGTCATCACATTGACCTTATATTGGGAGCGAGTTTACCAAACAAAGTAGCATACAGATTGACACCATAGGAAAATGAAGAGGTTAAGAGACAAGTCTAGGATTTGATGGACAAAGGGTTGGTTAGAGAAATATTGAGTCCATATGCTGTACCTACAGTGTTAAGCCCAAAGAAAGATGGTGGCTGGAGAATGTGTACAGACTCGAGAGATATAAACAAGATTACCATCAGGTATAGATTTCCTTTACCCAGGATGGATGACTTGATGGATTGCTTGAGTGGAGTGAGGTTTTTTTCAAAAATTGATTTGAAAAGAAGATATCACTAGATTCGAATGAGGGAAGGTGATGAATGGAAGACAACATTAAAAACAAATGAAGGACTGCATGAATGGTTGGTCATGCTATTTGGTTTGATGAATGCACCCAATACTTTTATGAGATTGATGAATGAAGTCTTGAAAGATTTCATTGGGAAGTATGTAATTTTGTATCTTGATGATATACTGATCTTCAGTAAGACTGAAGAGGAACATTTGAAGCATTTAGCTGCAGTGATGAGGAGGTTACAACAAGAGAAATTGATGATTAATTTAAAGAAGTCAGATTTCATGAAGATATAACTCATTTACTTGGGTTTTGTAATCTCTTCGAATGAATTGAAGATGGATCCTGAGAAGGTAAGATAAATCAAAGATTGGCCATTTCCAAGGAGTATCTTTGAAGTTAGAAGCTTCCATTGATTAGCCAACTTTTATAGGAAGTTCATTAGGAATTTTAGTGGGATATCTGCACCAATGATGGACACGGTCAAGAAAAGACACAAATATTTTCATTGGATAGAAGAAGCGGAGAAATGTTTTAAGTTGTTGAAAGATAAGATAATTGAACAGCCAGTTATGGTTTTGCCAAACTTCAGCAAAATGTTTCAGGTAAGATGCGACACGAGTGGATTTGTGATTGGAGCAGTTTTAATTCAAGACAATAGGGCGATTGCATACTTCAATGAGAAGATGAATGAGACCAAGATGAAATATTCCACGTATGACAAAGAGTTTTATGCAGTCATACAGGCATTGAAAAAGTGGAGGCATTACTTGGTTCTGAAGGAGTTTGTCTTGCATAGCGATAACCATGCTTTACAATTCATAACTTGACAAAAAAAATTGAACCAGAAGCATGCGAAAAGGGTTGAATATATGCATAATTTTACTTTTGTTATAAATCATATTTTTGGAACTGCTAACAAGGTTGGTGATGCATTAAGAAGGAAATGTTTGATTCTACAGGAGTTCAGAGTAAAAACTTTAGGTTTTGACAATCTCAAGGAGATGTACAAAGATGATGCAGATTTTAAAGAAGCCTATGAAGCATGTGAGAATCCATTTCTCAGAGACAGGAGCCAATGGACTGAATACTTTATTTAAGATGGAATGTTGTTCAGGGGAAACTAGTTGTGTATACTAAAATGATCTATGAGAGAGAACCTCTTGAAGGAAAAACATAGTGGGGGATTGTTGGGTATGTGTTATATTCTTTGCATGTGTGTGTGTGTGGGTGTGTCAGATACGACAACTGTGCCTAGGGGGGTCCCAGGGGGGGGCAGGTATGCCCACCCCTAGTTATACACAACGTTCGGAAATGGGCGGTAGCCCGGGGCAACACCCCAAAATTTTTTTTTGGGTGGTTTTTTGCTATTTTTAGTGGATTTGTAAATTAGTCCCGGATTAAGGGATTAGGGTTTTGGTATTTACGGAATACCTAAAAACATTGTATATATTGTGTTCGTGCTCGAATCGTCGCCAGGTGAGCAAGA
>SNQJ01S0017828.1:174800-193269 GCA_010110895.2 Picea sitchensis | reverse complement strand
CTATTTATATTAAAATGTATCTATATTAAAATTAACCACAACCTAAACAACATATCTATCTATCTATATTAAAATTAACACAACCAACTTACAAGGCAGGAGGTAGCCTTCAATATGTAAATATGTAGCGGATTAATGAACAAGTAGTAAATAGGGCATTTAACAACGTAATTGATCACGTGAAATTGGACAAATAAACCGGTATGCCTAGACTACATTATGACAGGTTGGTTAACTTTAAAGAGGATAGGAGAGGAGTCATTTATTAGTATTTAGCATTTACTTTATGTAAATACATTGTACACTTAGTACTTTAGAGTTAGTAATGAATAAACAAGAAAATGTTACTTAACGTCTTTCTCCTCTTCATTTGTATGTATGTAAGAAGATATTTGATGAATTGATGAATAAGAATTTGATGGTTCCCTTCTTAATAGTTTGGTGTCCTCTATTCAACCTTTGTGTTGATACAATATCAAATTTATGGTGAGAAGAAACCAAGGCTTAAAGCAGGTGGACGGCTAGGCACTGGCCTATCCAATGATGATTCAATGAACTGCTATAAGAGTCTAGCAAAGAAAGGCCATAGTGTATCTTCCATCTTATAGAGTAGAGATATGTATCCATCTGGTAGAAGCTACGATTTTGATGAATATGGGTCTGGTAGAAGTCATTGTTGTTGTTTGATTTTGATAGATACACGTCTGGTAGGAGTTGTCGTTTTGATTTTCAACATATAGTTGTCGCTTTTAGATTGTCGTCCATTGAAACAACCTTCACTGGTAAGGTAGCATGGGGTTTGGGAACTAGGAGAGAAGCCTAAGTATTCGTATTTCATAAGCTGACAGATTGATAGCAATAACTGCCAATTAAGAATACTAAGCTACATGGGTATTTGAGTCTGGGAAGGTTATTGTCTAGGGTGAGCCACCAAGGTGTATGGGTCCACTCCTTTTAATAGAGATTAGTGAATTGGAGTTGAAGTGAATGTGACCCAATTACCAACCATGCATTTGTGTTACCCCTTTTTCTCTTCTTTTTTTTTAAATGAGCCAAGTCACCAGTCTTGAGGCACACAATTTTATTTTATCTTTTTTTTTTAACATTTCAGTGAATAGTGAGTGACAATATGGATGGTGCAAAATTTTGGCTTGGTACTCTGAACATGGTAACCAATATTATGCTTGAGAGTAACCAAAAATTAAATGGAAAGAATGTTATGCATGGAAATAGCAAATGCTTGCAATCTTCGAGTACATGTGTTTTGGAGTTTGGACAGATTGGTATTGGGAAAATAAATCTAAAGTGAAACCAATAAAGCTGCCTGAAAAATGTATCATGCAAAGAATAAATAGGTTGGCATACTCATTAAGCTTTCCATTGCAAATGAGATGCTTCATGAAGTTCAAACTAAAGATGATGCATTCAACATTTGGCAAAATCTTCATAATTTGCATAAACTGAGATAAAGGTAGAACATTTTACTAAAGAATATTTGGTTTATATTTAAAGGGAAGAACATGATTCTTTTCCAAATCACTTATTAAAGATTAAAGATATTTAAGATCAGTTGAAGTCTATCGATGGGAAGATGGAGGAGGAAGATCTTTCCATCATAACATTGAAGAGTCTAGCCTCGTCCTTCGGAAACTTTATTGAAACTTTGAATATTACTTCTAATATTGACCTAACATTTGAACAACTTAGCAATAATATTTTGCAGAAAGACAGGTGGAGAAAACAATCTAGCAATGGCAATGGGCTTGACACTTCAAAGGTAGTCTTGGTAGCAAATTTTAAAGGAAAAAAAACAAAAAACAAGGGAAGTGAGGCTGAAGGTGGGCAGAAAGATAGTAGCAAGCCAAATGATTCAGGTAAATATGATAACTGACAAGATCATTAAATGATTTATTGTGGAAAGATTGGTCATAAAGCAAGTTTTGTCAAAAGAGATTGTAGGATGAAAAGCACAATCCAAGGTCGTGTCAAACCGAACAGAGGCATGCCAATGTGGCTGAGCATAATGAGGAGGATTTTTTTATTTCTTTTATGGCTAGGAATAAGGAGGTCATTGTATACAAGGTTGATTGTATACCAAGATAAATAACATTTATTAGCTGCACTGCACAAGGATGGGTTGCATTTATTAGCTGCACAACTGGTGACGCCGAATCAGTTGAAGATTTGTCTTTTGTTACCTAAAGATTTCTCTTTTGTTACCAACATTATTTAAGAACACCTGCAAATGACGACCAAGCTTCGTACTATCATTGATTTCTCGCCAGATCTTAAATTCAAGCGTGGAAATCGAAGGAAATAGCATAGGGCATAGCACAGCTACTGAATGAGGGTGAAGTGACACAGGAAGCGTTGGCATAGCAGATTCAGGAGTCACTAATGGAGCAACCTGTGGTGCTATCCTCCAACCGACCTGACTGACTGATACTATAATGACCATGCCTAAATCTGATTGTATGATAGTTGAGAATACTAGCCTTCTTGATAGCATGGATCATGGAGAAGTTAACAGGTGCAATGACAACTGTGCGATTTAGGTGGTTCTTGTTGAACATTCATTGACTCTACAAGGTATTAATCATTTCCATAAAATGGCCAAATCATAGATACCCTGCAAGCTATATCCTTCAGTCAACTCCTCCCATCATTTAAGCGTGCTTCCAGATTGAATACTGGATCCGAACGAAAGAGATTGAATACCGAAGATTACAATGCTTATTGCTAGCTTTCTATAAAAAGTTGACTATGTGCTTGCTTAGAGCTTTGAAAAGTGGTTATATCCTATGACTGATCTCTTTCTCCTGAGACTTATTTCTAGCGGTTATTGGAATCCAGTCTGATAGCTCCCCTGCAGGTCTTCCTCCGTTGCCTGCGTGCATGCTTGCTTGTATTCCTTCCGTGCTTGAGGAAATTCTTTAATATCATATAATATTAACATGCACATAATAGTCTCATGCCAACCCCACCAAGCAATCAATTCAGTATGGCCTCATGTCTGTCATTGGTAGTGGATGTTATTTGACGATGTTGTGGTGTGTTGGTAGGTTTCTTGTGTGGAGATGCAATTAGCAACGTTGAAAGAATCTCGTATGGAAGCCTCCATAATTCGCCTGCATTTTCATGACTGCTACGTCCAGGGCTGCGATGTGTCTGTGCTGCTGGATGACACACCAACGTTTAAAGGCCAGAAAACAACAAACCCAAATGTAAATTCGTTGAGAGGTTTTGAAGTTGTAGATGCTAGCAAAGAAGGACTAGAGACTGTGTGCCCCGATGTTGTGTCTTGTGATGACATACTTACCCTCGCTGCTCGAGATGGAATAGTACTGGCTGGAGGCCCATACTGGGATGTTCCCTTGGGGATAAAGGATTCGACAATCGCCAGTTTGGATGAGGCGAACAACAATATTCCCATGCCCAATTCAAATATCCATACTGTCTTTGGAAAGTTTTTATTGCAAAGCCTGTCTATCACAGATATGGTCTCACTCATTGGCGAACATATAATTGGACAATCTAGATGCACAAGTTTTAGGCAAAGGCTTTATAATGGCTAGAATGCAAGCAATGAACTCTATATATCTGGATTGAAAGAAACCTACCCTCTGTCTGGTGGCAATGACAACTTATCGCCCTTGCATCATGTAAGCCCCACGTTGTTCGATAGTTCATTTTATATAAAGTTAGTGAATGGATATGGGCTCCTGACCTCTGAACTAGAGATGTATTCGACTGGCCTCGAGAGCGTGACCGTGTTTATTGTCAAAGAATATGCCACTGACCCTCTGAAATTTTCCAAGGACTTCTCAGATTCAATGGTGAAGATGGGAAATATAGTGAATCCTCGAAATTTCATTACTGGTGAAGTAAGGAAGAACTGTCGTATAGTAAATCAATAAGGATTTGATCTCTTAGGCGTATTTACATAAAATTTTGAATAATGGGGAAGAATAACAGAGTTAATTTTGAGTAATGGGGAAAAATAACAGAGTCATTTCTCTATAGTGTAACCACCCTTATTGGATTGCAGATGAAAAGGTTTCCTCTATTTGTTTAGGACTACCCATATTTCTCTTAACGACCAGTGGTTTGGCAATGTATTCTGGGATTTAAATGAAGTAATTTTCTACTGGAACAACAAATTATGTATTTGCAATTTTTGGGTAGGCCCAACAGAGAACATAGCTACCTCTAAGTTTCAGTGTTTGTGTTTAAATCCCTTGCTGTGTTGATTCCTATGCAGTATTGATCATTTTTATTTTTATTTTTGCAGATTTACAAAGGTGATTTTATAAGATTACATTCCCAAACAGAGGGTAGGGCAGAGCAACCTTGTAACTTATCGCTTTTGCAGATATAAAGAGTAAATTAAGGAAGGAAAGTTGTCTAATAGAAATTATAGTGAGAGCAATTCAGCTGGATCACGGATGAAGAGGTTGCATACCTTGCAGACTATGTTGACACAAAATAGAATCCGAGTGTTATGGGTGGTGAAGCCCAGGTTTCAGTTTTGAAACCGGGCTCTCATACTATATGTAACATCCATCCAGGATGTTAAACAATTAATCTTTCATTTTATACATACACAATAACAATTTGGTTTAAGCATAATTTCATTGATTTTTATTTACACAATTATTCTACATTTGCTCAATGATAAATCTAGATAACATGATGAAATAAGTAATATGTTAACTCTATGATTTAGAACTCAAAACTAAAGTATATACAAAATATCAACAACAAATGCCACTGAAAATACCTCTTCCTTAGTTTGTCGAAGCTCATCGATTGTAATGAAGTCATAGGTGCTTCCTAGCATTCTTTTCCCGCTTCCCTAGAGTGAAACAACGGAATCCTCCCTGTCAACTAGGAGCCTAGCTGGCTTCCTAGCTCCAAGAAACCTTTCAATTTCTTGGCTCTCTGTGCCCGTGACTCCAAGAACAACAAAGCACAAATGCTCAAAACTATTATGAGAATTATCTTCCAAGAATTTCACAACCTCTCATCATGCTCCAACCTCTCCATCCTCCTCTCCTCTCTACTTCTTCTCCTTGTTTATCAAGTTTTCATACACACTTCCCCAAGTCTCCTCAACCACCCTCATTATTATCCATCAACCTCCCTTATCTAGATATTTTGAGAAAATATTAAAATAAAACTAAATATAAATGACTTGCATTAAACAATAATAAATAAAATAAAAAGTCTTTGTTCTCATGCTAGCTAATAAATGTTATTTGATAATTTCCCCCAAGATAATAAATGTTATTTGATACCTTTCCCCAAAATGTACATAACACTCCACCATGCTCATTTAATCTATCACACCCAACATCTATCAAAGTCAAGAAAGTATTGAATGCTTCTAGATATTTATATGCAATATAATTTATATATCCAATAAACATTCAACTAAATAGTTAATAATTTAATTTAATAATTAATACATTAATTACTTATAATTAGTGTACATGGGTATGGTATGTGTACGTAGCTATGGATTACTATTATCTCATGCATGTACCAACGATAAACAATCATTGCCTCTAGTGCATAATAGTTTCCTATATGATCACCTAGACATGTAGGACAACACATCAAGTAATGCATCATTTAATAATCTTAATGAACTAAATTACACCAATTCATCAATAACTCATTGTCACACTTAAAAATATCATTAGGAAATCAAAGAGGGTTTTAAACATGGTAGGAACCAAGTGAGTAAACAATAGTGGCATCTCTAATCCCCAATCAATATTCTCAACTAACATCGAAGCATCCTTCCTTCCTAACCTACTTCCATCTTCCATCCTATTCTTTCCTCTATTGGACTAAGTTGGAGCGTCAACTATATTGACCTAACTCCAGATAGAACTTGTAAGAGGAAGTGTCATACATCTCTACCAAGATTCCCCAACATGCAACTAGCAGTCACCATCACACGTCTAGGGGAGCATGAATTCACACAGCCCTCCCACGACTTTAGGTTTCGGAGGATAAACGGTGGGAAATACCTCCACCCCTCCTCATAGAACTAGGGTCAACACCCTACATCGAGCCATACTGTGAAACTACTGTTCTTAGAGTCACGTCATCAAACATCCACTTTGGGTAAGTTTTTCATCCTGTCAAAACCACACTTACCATAGATCATAGTAATATTTTGAATCATAAATTAAATAGTAAGTACAACTTATTGCATAGAATACCTTCTTGATGTCTACGACATCCCAGTTACCTCAATACTATAGTTATTTCGCTATCACATAGCTCATCATCCTGTACGTTAGTTCACCAATAACACATATTGATGTAGATACATCAAAAATTTATATAAGAATCCATATTTGCATTGACGCTAAATTAAGAAATGTATTCCTATTTACATCATGCTTTGCATCTATTATACATTCACAACATAACTTGAATTGGTATACATGTGCCGAACTTACCCATTTTAATTTTCATGTTTAAATAATCAAATAACTATCTTTGTCATGATCATATATCATGTAACATACAAATAGGTCTAGAGGTACACATCTCAATTTCTAACGAAGTCTAACTGACTCCAAACAAATGATAAACTTTGAGTTATTATGATTAGTAAACAACAATGTTATAACTACCTAAGGTCAAAATATAGGGTGTTACACCTTATCCTCCTGGATGTACGGTACAAACCTTAGTAGTTACAAAAAAAAAATTATAAGGTCCTCCATCATCATATGAAAAATTCTTTCGCCTTCCTTTCATAATAGATTTCAGAACGGTATTGTTTCTTGAAATACTTCTTAAAGTCAGACCATTCCAACTATGTCTCCTTTAGGCCCTTGTCCAATTCAGGCCCTGCCACCAAATGCTGGCCTTCCCCTTCAGATTGTAGATGGTCATTCTGACCTTCATGTTGCTGGAATAGTTGTAGATCTGGAAGTATTTGTTGATGTCCAACGACCATGCCTCAACTTCTTCTCCTGTCCTGGATTCTCCATCAAAGGTAGCTGGTTTAATCTTTTTAAATTCTCCTTCAAGGTGGTCTACTCGTTTTCTTTTTCTGTCTGGTATAGTTTTGTCTTCAGTTGAAGGTGTCCCTTCAGATGAACTGTCTCCTTTTTCTATTTTCGGTCCCGAATTCTTGGAGGCCCTTTTGCTGACTTCTTCATCATTGTTATCATATTTTTGGCTTTTCTTGGTTACTATACTACGCAGTAGGACTTCATTTATCTGTTGTTGTTCCTATTGTGCTTTCTCTAATTTTTCATTCTCGACCTTGAAAACCTGCAGTTCAACAATAAGATTCCTGATTGTTTCCAACACCTCTGTGGGTGAGCTTTCATCACTGTTTTGTCTTGGATATCCAGGAGGTCCTTGCTGCGGATTTCCTTCGATCTTGATTTATGCACCCTCCTCAGCTGCAATAATTTACAAAAATAGAAAGGGATTTATGTTTGTAATGATAAGATTTATTAGTTTTACATAAGTCAGAATAAATACTAAGAAACTAATGTGGCCTTGTTCAGGTCGAGTGTTGTATCTTTTGCTCTGATACCATATGTAATATACGTCAAAAACTGTCTAAGAAAAAAAATTGTTTGTATAAATATCCTTGAATAGTTCGAGATTCAAGCAAGTAAGATTTATGTTACAAAGCTTGAGTCTGAAAGTTTGCAAGATTCCTTACTGTCGTCGACTATCATTACCATTCAACTTAAAGTTTTTTGATCGATGATAAGTGTTTACTCCTCATTTCAATGTTTATTTCAATTCCTGTGATTATAATTACTTTCCAAGGCCTCCAGGTTAAACTCAGAGTACGAATATTTCATAATCCTCTGATCATATTAAAATTCAACTACGCCATTGGAATTCAAGTAATGGGTCTTACGCTTATTCCATATGCCCACTGGCTGTGACCACGAGCCTAATCAAAATTCCTTTCACACTTCGGCATTGTGACATTTCGACAAGTCACAATCCCTGAAATGGGGCCAGATCAATGGTTCATAAAATTCCATAATCTGATCCCTTCTTTTCTTAATCAAACGACTGACGCGATTTTTCAGCATTTTTCCCTTCGATTCATCGTGACTCCAACATTATAAAAATTCATGATCACAAAATCTCCAAAGTGGTCGAAAGGTTCACATAACCCACTAAGATGGATGGTTGGCGAGATTTCAGAGTTTTTCCTTTCAGGTTTTCGAGTCTCACAATAGTCCCTTTCAACCTTTCGTGACTTTATCATTCCTGTCATGAGTGTCCTTGATGCCTCCAACTCCTGGTATCTGAAACTCCGAAATGGCTATTAATTCGGGGTTTCGCATTTCGCGATTTTATCATTCTTGTTGTGAGTGTCCTTGACACCTCCAACTCCTGGTATTCGAAACTCTAAAATGGAGATTAAGTCGTGGTTTCGGTACCGTTGATTAAGGGTAACCCATTTTGTGATGGAAAAATGTATCGTTGGAAGTAAAACATCGCATGGGATATTCATTTGTTTCAATTCCGAACAAGATATGTAATACTATTTTTAAAGGAACTACAAGGTTTCCCCCCCGTCTATTTGTAATGCCATATTGGTTATTTTATTGGTTTAATATACTAGTGCCATATTGGCTACTTCCTCAAAAGGATTTTGAAAAGGAAAAAGTACTCGGCTATTGTCGGCTATATGTTTATCTTGTTTATAGTTGACTCCAGATCACATGATGGTATATGAATTAAATTTTCACTTACTGTACTTGCGTTAAAGACTTTCCTTTTCAACATTTAGGTGATTGTGTTGTTATTTACACAGTTAGGAATTTTCTCGGGTATGTTTTAAATTTCAGGATGTCCCTTCTTCCTTGGGCCTTCGTGCCTCTCGTGATTAGTTCTGGTAATTAAACTATGTTAATTCGATTCACTCCAATAATTTACCAATATTTCAACCTATAACTTTTCATTAAACACTGGTTGATATAAAGATGTGTAACTATTGTAGCTGGTCTATAATAATTCTTGGTATTCACAAGGTCACTTCCGTACTTTAAATATACATATATATATCTTAGTGAAAAAACAAATGGAGGTCAATCGGGTTTCGGGGATTACAAACGCCGAATATAAAAGACAAAAGACCACGCGGTTTGTTGAATCCCAAAATGAGAAAAAATTGTGCACCCAACACTTTGGGATTTTGAGGTTTGGGATTTCGGGGTTTACGAACACACGACGCACAAACAAAATGAAATAAGAAATGTTGAATTGCGAAAAACGATTAGGGTGTGGGCCCAACAATTTAGGGTTTCAGGGTTTACTAACTCCCGATGCAAAAACACTACACAACGTCAAATGCCGAATCGCAAAATCACGAAAAA
Organism: Picea sitchensis; assembly: GCA_010110895.2. NCBI lineage: Eukaryota > Viridiplantae > Streptophyta > Pinopsida > Pinales > Pinaceae > Picea > Picea sitchensis. The sequence goes on along the minus strand of SNQJ01S0017828.1, from coordinate 183,886 downwards.
GGTCAGGGGCCCAGCCAATATCGAGTTTCGGCATTTTGTAATGCTTGATGCATGAGCAACATACAACGGTAATCGCCAAATCATGAAATTTGATCAGGCTGTGGGGTCACTTCGGGTCTCGGTGTTTGAAAGAAAAAAAGAACTCCATGCAACTTGAACCAATAAACTCTGAAATGGAATCTTTGACATGCTCTGGTCTTTTGCATTTGTTTTAATGTCCGTTCCCTTGACTGTGAGACGATACTACATGAATAATCTAATACTCCTGAGAAAGAAAATGTTCCAGATCTCCTTAAGGTTTTCGAAAACTTCTAAATTCGTTATAGACTTTGACTGTGGAAAGGGTATACCGCTCTTTAAATAAAACAAGGGAAGCATGAAATCTTCTGATAGCCGTCAATTCCCATGATTGTTTTAGCATCTGATGAACAAAAGGGGTTTTCAAAATTTCCTTAACTTTCTGATGTAGATAGATTATTATCAGTTTGCGTTTTATTTTCCAATACGTATATATGTGTATAATATATGAGTGCCCAGGTGATCCATAAGGTTCTTGCTATTTCGTATTTCTATTTAATTCTTAAATGTAAAAGACAGGAAGTCTTTTTTAAGATGCATGATTGTTTAGAATTAACGATACATTTAAATGTTTCCTTTTGGCACAAATTTACTCAACTCTGATTTCTCAAATTTAGATCTATTTAATACTTCAGTAACATAAATAAACCCATACATATGCAAATTTTTCTTCTTCAAGCATTCAGAGTATCCTAGCATTTCGACTTCAAATTAAACCTATCTGATTGCTCAAATTTAGATCTATTTAATACTTTAGTCAGAAATAAACCTATATCTCTACATATTGGTCTTATTTAAGAAATACAAAGTATCATAGCATTTCGACTTCAAATTAAACCTATCTGATTGCTCAAATTTAGATCTGTTTAATACTTTAGTCAGAGAAATAAACCTATATCTATACAGATTGGTCTTCTTTAAGCAATACAAAGTATCCTAGCATTTCGACTTCAGATTAAGCCTATCTTGTAGATGGATCTGCTCTCCTAAACTCAATTTGTATTTAAATAAATTTGCCTAGTATTCCAGATTTTCGGGAGGGACCACTCCAGAATTTAGACTATGATTGTAAATTTAATACCATGATAGATATCATCCATTGAAATAATTATTTCAATTTAGAACAAGTAGATGCATAATATCAGTTACACACAAAGCATCCAAGGACAGAGTAAGAAAAGGTTTACATATCTGAACCATCTTGCGAAAAAACAAAGGGAGCAACCACGTTCCTCCCAGCCGTAGAATAGGGTAGCCAAACTACTTGCATGATTCACCCCCTAGCCTGACCATGAATCCATGAGGGAAAACTTGGAAAATCTTCTCTTCAGGAATGTCCTACAACTCTAGTAGTTTTCCCTTGCCTTAGACTCAAGCAATCTTCATAACAACAAGTAAATCAAAAGTCTCCTTTCCCAACATAGTTGGCAACGTCCTGCCTCCTCGCATATGCTATTTATCAATTGTGCCGAGGTCTTTTTGTCTCCCTTGGGAGTTTTCGTAGCTTTCTAAATCACTGATTTTCAGAGGCTGCCAATGGCCAAATCACTGATTTTCCACTTGTAATAATCAACCCATAGGTAGTTCCAACATGTTCCCCACTCATGGAGTTATGGTAAACTAAATTTAACATGGATGTTCCATTTGTCCTCCTGGAATCAATATAAAATATTATGTTTCCATACAAGTGTCATAGTCAAATAGTTATTTGGTTCAAATCAAGTCTCTTCCCAACAGTCAGAATAATTAATTACAATTACCACATTCCAAATTCAGAATTGCCATAAATGGAAAAAAAATTCCAAATTCGAATTTACTAAAAAAAGAATAAATTTCCAGCAATTTTAAATTTCAAAAATATTTTATTTATGGGCATGTCACACTTTATTGGCATCCATGATTAGTTCATCCCAAGCATGGGTATGCCCGCCTCAGAAAGATTATTATTACTTTGCAGATGGTGCACTCCTGAACTGTTGTCTTGTGCTCACTCGACTTTGTGCCTTCCAACTGGTAAAGATATTGTAATGTATTCCAGTCATCAGTTTCTCTTTTGACCTCACACATTAGGGGGAAACTATTATAGCCCAAATATTCTCTACCTATGCATACATGGCATTGGCCTTTTCACTTACACAATTTTCCAAATTACCGTTGAGAATCTTTCTTAAAAAAACCATTTTTTGGAGCATGTACACGTCCTTCTCCAGTATTGCATGTGTACACACGCTAGTTGCATACTAGAGAACCCGTGTTTACCTCCAAAATTTGAAAAAAATAACAAGTAGATAGGATTTTGGCGGAGTTAGCAAGCTATTGGAGGTTTCCCAACCATTTTACCCATTGTAGCACGTCCCCAAACTGAATAACCATATTTTTGTCATATAAAAAGAGGTCTTGGGATCTCATTCGGACATAAAGAAAGAGAAAAGAGAAACTCTACCAAAATCCATTCTCCCTCTAGCCCAATTTTTACATCCCTTTCTCAGATTTGGCCTCAACATTCCCTCTTCAGCCTTTTCTCCTTATACAATCCCTTCTATTTTCCTAAAGAGATTAGGTGATTGTGAGAGGCAACATGGGAATGATGCACTTGGAGCAATGATAAGAGTAGTCTGGACCTTGTTCGTGAACCATTTTTACGATCAAGAAGGTTGTAATATTTTAATCCTCAATTTGAATAAGAGTTATTTTCATGTCCCAATTCATTGCATATTTGTATCTTTATTGCTTAATACATCTACATTTAAATCTGAATGCTAACATTGATAAATAGAGATTGCATATTTATAGCATATTTTTCCTAACTGTTCTTGCAGGTCAGCTTCAGGAGGAGACACGCAGCTTAGGAAACTACAAAGGTGAAGGAAGTTTGCATCGGATGTTAGGGACTAAGGTACAGTTATCTGTCTTCCTTCTTCTCATTTTTTTCTTTGTTTGGGTAGTTTTTGGATAGCTTATGGTTAGGAATGTCTTTTAATTGAAGTTTGTGCTCTTCCAATATTCCGACCCAGTATAGTAATAGGGGGATTTCCCCCGGTAACACTACTTTGAATACTTTTTGTCTTTTTGAAGAGGCTACACATGTAATTGGATAGAAAAAAAAATCATGTTTTTGTGTGATGATGGATTAGACATAGGAATTCCATGAAAAGGGATCATCACCACCTATGAATTCCATGGGAATCTAACTACATATATATTTTTTATATTAATGTAAATACATATTTTGTTCTTGGAAAAAAAAAGTTAAAAATTGAATTAATAAAAAATCTGTGAACAAACTGTACAATAGGGTTTTACAAATAAAAAATGATGGTTAGAAGACATGCTCTAGGATCCACATATAAGAATAGACCTATATACTTTTTCAAACTTCCAATTTAATAATTTCTTTGAAACCTACAAGTATACTATTTGATAAACTGAGATAATAACAATATTTTTCGATAGAAAATTCTATACTAATGTTCTTGTTTGGGATTGAGTCAGGTGTTCAATTACATATTTACCTTTCCTTTTAGATTTCTTTCCGGCAATTTAAGTCCAAACTTATTAATTGTACTGGGACATAGTGTATGCATCATAAATCGAATTAACTTCTTCTTCTTCTTCCATAGGGATGAGTGCAAGCCTTGGACTGGTTGTCAAGTTTCCCATGGAGCCTTTATTTTTCCTTGGGTGTATCCTCCCCCACATTTCAGTGATATTTATAAGGGGAAAGTAATCTCACATGAATTAGTGGGGCTTCGAGTAACAATTATATATTCATTGTTGGTAAAATCATGATGATGGGTAAACATTTTGCCTGTTTTATGACAAAAAAAACTTTATTTTCACAAGTTCTTCAACTTTCGGAATACAAAAGTATTTTTTTTATTTAGAATTTCACTTTACAGTAAAAAAAAAACTTGTGAAGAATTTTGTTAGCTTTCCAATGACTATTTTTCAATTTTTGTTTATTAAGATTTGATATGTGAATTTGACAATTGTTTAACAATATGTTACTTAAACATGAAAGGAATGATAATGAGTTATTTTTTTTGACAACAATGTATCTCTTATTAAACTTATGTTTTTAAGAAATGAAATATACTGCAACAATCTACATAGACTCTATTTTATTATGACTATAATTTTTAATCTAACGGATGAATATTATAATTTCTAGAATTTTTTGAAGTTGACCAAGCTAAAAACGTTGCAGATTTTAAACACATGTTTTCCTACACCTTGTATCTATCTTAATTTTTACTTAAAAGTAAAATCTAAAAATACCCCTTTGAAGATGACAATTTAAGGATTATAAATATCAATTTTCCATAATTTTCCATTGTGTATTTTTAGAGATATGGATTTTTCATTTCACCGATTAATAATCTCACCTAAAACTGTTATGTAATCATTTTTTTATAAAATTAAATAAAATTAGATAAAAACAATGAAAACGAAAACAAATTATATCCAATAGAAGTAGATTCAATTTTAAAAATGTTGGTATCAATTCTGAAACTAAATTCTGAGTATTTGTAGGAGTCTGCTACCTCGAAAGATCAAGTAAGATGGAGAGAATTTGCAGTTTCCTTAAAACAATCCCATTTTCAGGCTTTCGGCCGAAACGTACTTTTTAACGAAATCTGTTAAAAATAAATGTTTCGGCCGAAAAGTATTTCGACCGAAATATGCTTACCATAGGAAAATAATTCATCCTAAAAGCATTGTACACAAATTTCGAGGGCGCCGTTCAATTTGACGTGCAAATTTTCGACTGAACAAATTCTTGGCAACATTTTTTCGGCCGAAAAACTGCCACTAGGAATTTTTGAGACCTGATTATCACAAAAGTGTTACCCACCTTCATGATTTTACCCTTGCCTCTTGACCCAAAGTGACTTTTCCTATAGTTCTCTTGATTTCTATCAACTAATGGTTCAGCTTAGAACTATGTCACCATGTAGTATTCAATTTTGTTTCATTTTGAAAAACGATCCTTCAAGCTTTGGTTCCATAAAATTAGGTACATGTTTTCATTTAGGGCGGGAGGAGATTGTGTGCCCAACCTCAGAAGTGATCTACAATAAAATTTAACATGCTCATAGTCTAGTTTTTGTTTCCATACATATTCACCTGCATTCAACTAGACCTCTTTGGGGAGCACTTTTGAGAGATCCATTTTGTCACATATCCTCATAAAGTCATGCATCATGTTTTAGTCATTTTAGGGTTGTAGTTGTGAAATTTTTGGATGTCATTTATAATATTGAATATAGTCTCTAGAGGCCAAAATTGAAGGGGAACATTGAGGAGCCTTACCCGTAGCAAGGTCGAGGATAAATTTGATCCATGGAGGGATCAAAGTTTGGATACCAAGGCTTCCTGAAAAGGATAACAATTCCCCAAATACATGGACTAGATTTGAAAATATTTCCCCTATCAACAAGTGCATCAAATTATATAATAAAGAAGTTGCATGCATATAGGTAAATATGAGCCTCTTTTAATAAAAGGGGCTTCCTACTTCGAGAAAACCAATTATGAAAATATACTGAATAATGCCACAAGCCAGTGAATGGACATATGACCTCATAATTTTGGTATAATTCAAACTAATCCTTGATTTCCTTAGCCACAAAATGGTAGGAACAAAATTTTCCATTTTCATAGAAACATAACTTGAGGAACATTGGGTGAATTCATGAATTCGTAGAGATGAAACAACATCATGAAAGAACATATTACTAATTGCAGTGGATCTGAGTTATGTGCGATAAGAGACATGGAAAATTGGTTTGTTAAATAAGAATCCAAACCCCAACTAGGGAAACTAGGTCGAGGGGAGCTCTAATCCATGGATGGCTAAGCAAAGACAACTTTCGAGAATAGTTCCCGATGACTAGGGTTGAAACCCTTGTGATGGAGGAGGGACACATGAACATCCATATTCAAGATATTTCTACATTATTCAACTATGTTTCATAATAATAATGAAATATTGATTAAGAAATTGTGATGAATGAAATATTTTTAAGTTCCTATAATTTTTTTTTAACTCGACATGTGAAAACATGTTGAATATACACAATAAAAAAAGTACAGACCTTTAATAATGATAAGGTTGTACTATACAATGAATGAAATCAGTAGTACCAAATTTACAGTGCATATCTTTGAGAACCCTCCCATTAAGGATCAATTTGAACTCTTTGGGAAAATGCCATCGAAATGGTGTGCTAAAACAACAACAATTTTACAAAAAAATGAATTTTATTTTTTATGATGGATGCAACCTTAATGTGACAATTGTGATGCATATGACACTATTTCAATGATTACAGATTATGTTTGATTCATAAATCATAAACCTAATGCAACTTCGACCCAAGTGAAGCAAATTATAATGCTAGCCAATGCAAGGAAGTTTTTAAGTGTTTTTGGCATTGTATCACAACAAAAACTTGATGCAAGACTAACGCAACCATGATTCCCAATCACAATGCATGCCAAGAAAAAAAACACTAAGCTAGGTTTTCCAAGGCATCAATGATGCTAGAACCTTGTATTGTAGTAGCGATAAAATATTTAATAGTGATACACATGGGGAATTATGAATCTACATGCCCTAGTTATATATTTGTGACTAAATAAATTATATACAAGGTGTACAACTATGAATACACATCTATGTTACAAGAATGATAAATGTGAAATAGGTATGCTATGAGAAAGAAAAGTACTTAGGTTTTGTCTAAACAATGTTTTTATATTTTATATTTTTAAATTTTAATATGTATGTGAAAATAACATTTCTGCATAAAATCTCCAAGACTTAGCTCAATCGTTTGAACCATTTCCCCAAGTCACATTCGGGTATTCTGGGAAGACAGGGGGATCTCATGAGACATTCTTTGTAAAAAATAAAGTATGGTCTAAATAAAATTTTCCAACATTTACACACAAATAATTACTCAATCATTTTGGATCCTATGAGGTTTTCCTTCGAAAAAATAACCATAAATCCTTCCACCATATATCTCAACCAAAGTCTTCCAACATTGACCCCCAACTAATAACTCAACCATTTTTGTGTCATTTAACATTTAAATAAGTGTGCCCACAATGTTCTAGTAATTCCATTTGAGAAACAAAGATCTCAAGAAGATTTGAAAAGACCATTGTTCCCTCTACCATAGAAATAAGAGTTCCCACATGGTTCTTAGACTTCGTTTTGACCACCTAAGTTCTCAAAAAATATTCAAGAAAACCACTTCTTCTTCTACCTTGAAAAATGAGTGCCCACAAGGTTAGAAAATAGAATTTTTAATTAGAAAAGAACCAAAAAAATAAGAACAATAAAGATAAATGAAAGTAAATAGATACCAACATTGCCAAACTATAATAAGTGGTGCATATTGAGACTCAATGACATGTGACTAAGATGTGATGTTGGATTGATTCTCTCATTGAGTCTCTTGTGTTTAAACTCCACTCTCGAAGCTCTTATTTCTACTCTAAAAGCCAATGGAGAATTTTCGTGTATCCTTTCACAATATGTGATAGCAATGATATTTTCATGCTTTTATAAAACTAATTTAATAATTAAGTTTAATGTTTCCATTTTTTAAAATTAATTTTTTTCACATTTTCAATTATATTAATCTTTTTCTATACATAACATATATTTTTAGAAAAACACTAATAATTTCTTCGATGAAGAATCAATATAAAGTTTTTTTAGAAAACCAGCTTTAAACCCAATTTCTTATTAGTAATGAATTCCTCCCAAATACAATACCTCAACTTTGAATTACCCATAGCATAAATATACACTATTTAATTATATCTCATAATCTTATTTAATAGTTTTACTATGATTTTGCCTCGAATGGGGTGTCTTCTTGACATGTCTCAAGGATATATGGAGAAGCCCTGGGAGTCCACTTTGGATCCCGTTTTTCCATGCATTTCCATGTTAATAATGCCATGTCAGGTCGCAAGTGAGAACACTAACTTCCCCTATCGCCTGGAGCATGAGCAAATCGGGGTGATGTTGATCGCAAGTACCATAGCTCTAGTTGGAAATTATTATATTCATCCTCTCTCCGTGATGGCAGTAATTTCACCCCCTCCATCTCGCTTTCCACACATTCCTTCATTGAATGTTAGAGGCCTTATAGAGGGTGGGAAACATCCAACTATAGAGGGTGGGAAGCATCCGACTAGCATTCCCATTTCTTCTCGTGGGATTGTCATGTGGAGTCTTGTTGATGATATGAGGGAAATCATAGAATACTTTACCTTCTCTATGCCTCGTCTCTGATTCCATGGGCATTTGCACAGGGGAAGCAACTTAGGAGGGAGAATGGCTTGTCCTCCAAGAGAAGTTATGTTGTCGGCTAATTCACTGGATAGTGTCTCTTCTTCTTCTCCTTCCCTTATCAGCAAAGAGAGAAATATGAAAAATTGGTAGGAAGTTGTCGAGCTCTTGGGTTGTAAGGTTGAATGGGAGGATGTTAATTATGAAAAAAATGGTGAAGGAAACTAGCCAAATTCTATTCAGAGGGCCACCTGTGCAGTTGATAATGATTTCCCTCATGACGGCCATAAGGAGACTCCCTCCAGTGCAAAGGATATCCCTTCGGTCGAATGCTCCTCTCCTGAGTTCAGACTCTTGATTATAAAACTACAACATTTTGGTGTTGGTTTTGTCAACAACCACTACATCTCTATGTTTAGTATCATCACACACACTCCTCTTCAATAAAGAACAAAGGTAATAAAACTATACCAAAAATATGGAAAGAATGTGACCAAGAGATCCAAACAATGTGAAAGATCAAAATGACATAACTTAGAACTCTGACTGTTGGTCCTGAAGCAATGAATGAGGACAAAGAAGACTGAAACTAATAAGGAGGAATGAAAAAAATATATGAATCTAAAACTTTTGATTTCTATAAGGATTTAGCACAATTTTCAACTATTGGACATTGGAGTTCTCCATAGAACAA
>SNQJ01S0017828.1:156148-174729 GCA_010110895.2 Picea sitchensis | reverse complement strand
TTCAGAATTTGTTAGAAATTTCAATTTAATCAACCTTGAAGAAATGATGGATTATATAAGTGAATTTGTCATTACAAGAAGGCATTGCAATTCTTGCCAATAACTAGGATGTCTCTTATGTTGTTGTTTCTTGTTATTGCATTAGTTCTACTTCTCTAGTTGTTTCAACTAGAAAATTGGATTTGTAACTAAAACTAGCACTCAAACTATTGTGACTAGTTCTTATTTTTTTAGATCTTTGTAGCTATTCCCACAAGCTTGCCACTAGAAATAGAATGTTTCACTCATTGTAGGCGGCCTTGCTAGTGTTTTACATTTTGAAATACAAGACGAGCACAATTTTCTATAGGAACTATTTCTATGTAGCTATTGTGAAATATTGGTATTGAATCTATTTCAAAGGAAACTTGTTCGACCAAATTGAAAAGACTATATAGTTTGAATATGCTTATGCTAGTTGATCAACGGCTTATGGCACTTTCTCCTTCGCGCCCACTAATATGGCTATAATGCTAGGTAAGCATGATAGGAAAGGAAAAAATATTGCGGTATAACACAAGATAGATTCAAAACGTTACTCCATCAGTGTGATTCAAGTAGCTCCTCTCATATCAACAACATGGTTTTCTTGTCCTAGCTTATTACCATATTGTGAAGCGTTGTTTCCAAACATCCCAATGGCCATTTTGTCAAACTTTAATTTTAATTCTTTTTATAATGTGGTCTCTTTTTTGGTTTTAACAAACCAAAAAATGGCAAGAAAAAACACTATAAGATCCACATATTAATAGACAAAAACAATATTCCAGTCAAATTGACATGGTTATTTATATTTCAGAAATGGATTTAATGTTTCCGAATTTGTTAGAAATTTCAATTTAATCAACCTTGAAGAAATGATGGATTATGTAAGTGAATTTGTCATTACAAGAAGGCATTGCAATTCTTGCCTTGGGTTGCCAATAACTAGGATGTATCTTATGTTTTTGTTGCTTGTTATTGCGTTGGTTCTACTTCTCTAGTTGTTTCAACTTGGAAAATTGGATTTGGAACTAAAACTAGCACTCAAACTATTGTGACTAGCTCTTTTTTTTTAGATCTTTGCAGCTATTACCACAAGCTTGCCACTAGAAATAGGATGTTTCACTCATTGTAGGCCGCCTTGCTGGTGTTTTACATTTTGAAATACAGGACGAGCGCCATTTTCTATAGGGACTATTTCTATGTAGCTATTTTGAAATGTTGGTATTGAATCTATTTCAAAGGAAAATTGTTCGACCAAGCTGAAAAGACTATATAATTTGAATATGCTTATGCTAGTTGATCAAAAACTTATGGCACTTTCTTCTTCACTTCCACTAATATGGCTATAATGCTAGGTAAGCATGATAGGAAAGGAAAAAATATTGTGGTATAATGGTGTATTCATAATTTCCATTCTATGCATGTTAGGTCAATGATAGTAGGTATTGTAGATAATCCTATTTGACCCAACTCATACCCTCAGTAGTTATCCATTTCTATTGTTTATGGCTTACATAGGTAGAGTGGAACCAATCCTTGTATTGAATGCAACGACTTGCTCTAATTGCTAAGAGAAAGCTTCATTGGAGCAAATTTTTATATCGGGTATGTTTGCGGTGAAATTACTTTTCCACCCTCAAAAACATCTTCCTGCATTGAGAGTAATCTGACCTTATCCACTTCTATAATTTTCTTGAGGTTGCCTTCAAGTTCTATTGATCTAATAGAAGTGATGTGAGTGGCCTATAAGAACCAGTTGAATTCTTGTTGCTGAAGATGTGCTTATAGCTCCCCGTTACCCATGATCAAGAGCTAAATATAGGTTCAATATAGTATGTAGTGGTTTACACCATATACAAAAGGCGATAGGTGCAGCAAAGGCAGTGCAAAGGTCATGGTGGAGGCAAAATAAACTATCACGATTGGTATCCTTCATGGACAAACCCTCATCACCACAATGAAGGATGAGAATTACTACCTATCTAAAGATAGCACCGGAGAGGTCGATTAATGCTAAATATATATCGAGAATTACTTTCTATCATTAAATGTTTAACTAATTAAATAACATTTCTAGAGTTGAAACATAGGAGATTGTCATCTAAAATGAATGTCAATTGCATTTCCTTGATACGAGGCCAAATACTGGGAAGAATATTGTAATTTTTGATAGAAATATATGAAACTATAAGCTTAGAAATAATCTCAATGCATGGAAACTTAGTTTCATATGATCGGTTCTACTTACTCCAAACTAGTTTCAAGTTTTAAGAAAAATGACAAATTGATTACCGTATTCCAAGCCTAAACGGTGGGGACTAATAGTGCTTACCTTATTTAGAAGGTAAGGTCATATGGTTTCATGTATTAGGAGAAAGAGGCATCTCCAAAAGCTACGTGTTGTCCCTCTCTGCTTATGCATTTGGAAACTAATTTCTTCCTTGAACTTTGGAGCTTTTAGGAATTTTTTCATCTCTCTCCATATGCATTTGGTAACTAGTTGCTTCCTTGGACATTTTGTTTCGTGGACATTATTTTCGATAAATCTTTGACTAGATTTCATATGCATTAATTTCGATAAATATTTGGCAAGTGCACATAAAATCTTTATTGTTCATCTCCATGCCCATGAAGGAGATTGTTCGTAAGTGCTTAAGGATAAGGAACAACTTTTCTCACTTTCAACGAATCTCTTCCTGAATGGGGATCTCACTTTTCTTCAAGTAGAAGATATTAAAATAGAACAAATGTAAGTGGTTGTTTCTAATAAACACAATAGCTATGCAATTGTTTACAACTTACACACAATTAATATTCATGACTATACTCCATGTAACACACCTACTATCTACTCAATTATAACATGCACAAGGTTTGAAGGGACGTTCATGTATCTCTATTTGATGTTGAAATTATATTGGTAATATATGGTCCTCTCCATGTATTTTCTAGGTTGCCATTATTAAAACATATATTGGGGTTCTCAAAAAGACAAAATATGAAAGCCTTGAACCATCCCTTTTGAATGCAGGAGTACACCCTTTCAAATTGTGGAATCCTAGGTAAGTATCCAATTATTTTTGTTCCATTGTAGAGAAGTTGAAGGGGGCACAAAAGCCTTTGGATATCCAGAAAATCGATAACCTACACATAATGAAGGGCCCAACAAGGGGGTATTAAGGAATGAGTCCATGTCGTTGGATCCCCTCACCAATTGAAAAATTCGGAAAAAGAAAGGGATCCCATGGGAGCTTGAATGGAGATGGTTTGTAATGGACCATGTTACCTGGGCGAGTTCTTCTCAATTGAACAAAGGATAAGGTATAATAATACCATTCAATCAATGATACCATGAGTTAGTCAATGAGGAAATTAAGCTGGTGGTTGGTCGTAAATGATATGGTCGATAAATACATGAGAGGCCCCATATTCATTTGTCAAGCGGGTTGGTTTATTAGTTTGGGGATTTCAATGAATGTAGATTGAGCATGGAGGGGAATGGTATTCTCATTTATGATCATTAATTCAAATGGAGATAGGAGAAAAATGTTATTTCACACAATGGAAGAAGGAAGATCTCATGAATCCCATTGTAATCCTGGCCAAGATTTAAATTGATGGGCAGTTTGAGGCTTTTGAGAGGTGCATAGACCATATTTTTGTGAAAGAGGAAGAACCCGGTGAGGCCTAGATGTAATGTTTGAAGTGTTAATTTAATAAACTAGTGTTTCATGTAGATTTTCCTCCATTAATGGGTTTTGTGCATTGCTTTGAATTGCATTGGTGTGTGCTCCTAGTAATTACAACATCTATAGTTAATAGACTGTCTACACTACTAATGTATCAGAGCATGTTTGATCCCCACATGTGAGTGCTAATGAAACACCGATGTTTTGACATGGTAAAACCCTATGGGGAAACATCCAAGACCCTCGCTAACGTGGGAACTTGGACCAATTTATTAATGTGAAAGAAAAATATTACATAGAGATTTACAAGAGAGTTTATCGCAATCGATCATCAGTAAATGACCCTTAGTAAAGAATGATATCTAGAAGTGGATAGACTAACTGGAATCCAGGTAGAAGAAAACCACATGAGTGATCCAATGTTTTTGAGGAAATTATGAATCCCTTAAAGGTCGAGGGATTCCTATAGGAAGAGTAGGACAATTCAACTAAACACATTTCAAGTGTGGACCACAAGGGAACCAAAATTATATGTGTCTAGAGAAATTATATGTCAGTTGAATACAAGAATAAAGAACATGTAAAGCTTCATTAGTGAAGATTACAGTTGTGTTTATTGTTGGAGACAACACATATCCTAATTGAGGGAAATGGCTTAGGCTTGAGATTGCAACAATATTTTCCATAATAGGGATTTTGGTCCCAACAACAATAGTGGTGAAGGTGGTCTAAAATATATCTATTCCAAGAAATAAAAATGGGAAGAACTATGATTTTATTAGCATATCTTTGCACATGCCTATGTTAGGTTATTTACACACTTAGGAGTTAGTTAAGATAAACTCGGTACAATATTTCCTGAGGTTAAAGTGTGTTTCTTTAGTATGCATTTGTAGTTATGTAATTTGATGGTCAGAATTTGTTCTAGACATAAAGTGATCTAATGACTCATATTCTCCTCGATACTAATGGCTATATCGATTTGACCAACCCCACTCATATTTTTTGAGGGTGATGCACCTTTAGACCATGTTTTCTCACAATGTATTCATCCTTTGGTTGATGGAGTGCTCATTTCGATGCAGTATTTGACCGACCCCAGTCTTCTTTTCGGGGGTGATTTGCCTTCAAACCATGTTGTCTCACAACCTATTCAGCCAGTGGTTGAGGAAGTGGTTGTTTCGATGAAATATTCGGTCGACCCCACTCTTATCTTGGAGAGTGGTGAGTCTACCAAATGGTCATGCGAATGCAATCTTCTACTGATCCCACTCTTTTGTTGGAGAGTGTTGAGTCTACCAAAGTGGTCATGACGATGCAATATTTAGCTGATCCCACTCTTCTGATAAGGAGTGATGTGTATACCGACTATGTTTTTATCATTTCCAGTTTAGTACTTTCAAAACAAGGGGACATTCCATCCACTTCGATAACACCCCCTCCAAGTCGTAGGATGGTTTCCTTTCATTGGAATGACCTTGTTGAGCCTTGCCTTCCTTCTTATATGCCTTTTCAAATAAGGGTTGAATTTAATTCAAAAAATATTTACCGATGTATTTTAGATGAAGGAGACTCTGCAAGTATTTTATCCTCCTGGGATTGGAAACCTTTGGGTTCTCCCGAGCTTGTGACTGCTTTGCATGAGCTGTTGTATTTTGACAGACGTCCTAGTGAATATTTGGGGATTCTTCCTCAATTTCCTATCTCAATAGGTGGTAAGATTTTCCTTTTTTATGTTATAGTGGTGCAAGTCCCATTATATTTCAATATGCTTTTCGGGTGTGATTATGTATACGCTATGAATGTTGCAGTGTGTACTCTCTTTCGGGTGATGCATTTTCCTCACAATGGAATCATTTTCACTATCGACCAATTGGCATCCGATAATAACCATCATAATTCAGCGTTAGTTCAAGATGCCCCTTTATATATAAAAATTATTCATGTAGACTCTACCCCGCCACACGTAAATTATGTGGCATCTTATCCTCCGTGTTTAATTGCTCCTGAGTAGGAACTTGTTCGTGACTCATTTTTTCCTTCACGAGACTTGGTATCAGTAATTGATCCATTGGTTTATCCAATGACGGAATGGGATCCCTTTCTTCGCCCACTTAGTCTAAGTGATATTGAGTTTTCTTTTGAGTCTAATCTCGTTGTTTGTAGATCCTCAAGCCCTTGTGCTTGCGATTCTTTGTTGATAGGCTCTTCTAGTCCTGGACAAAACCTTCATCGTCATATGGAATATGGTCAGTTTGCCTCCCCATTTGGGATTGTCAACCCTCCTTGTTTGATTGATTTATCATATTTTGAATTTCCTTCCGATGAGGCTATCCTTGAAGCCATGACTATGGTTTCTATGCCAAGAGAGGACTTACACCGTGGTTTGTGTTTTCTTCCCTTTTGGGAGACTTTCCAAGTTGACTATCGAAGAGACACTTGTTCAGATCCTAGCATTGGGATTTAATTGAACTACTACCATGCCTGAGCCGTAAGCTCGTGCGGTTCTTTGTACCATATTGTATTTTCCATGTTTGTTGTTTTCAAGTTTTGTGTTCAATAACACCTCTTATTTTCTGAAGTTTCTATCTATATTGGATTTATTAACTTCTGTATGAGTGTTATTGGCCTTATATGCAGGATCTTGGAGACATTTTTCTTTGACATTTTCTCATCGTATCGTTCCGTTCTAACAGGTATTAACTGCGAAACTAGCATATAGGCTAGATTTTTTTCTACTTTCATTTTTTGCATTTTTTGCATTATCCGTGACACTAGCCATCCTTGTCGATAAGTGTGTCATACTTGATGTGGTATATCCTTCCTTCGATGGGCATCCAAGCTAGATCCTTGTTTTCCATTTGGTTTCCATGCCATAGTACTTCAAAGGAACAAAATTCTTGTTTAGTCCCGCCATGACTTTGTGTTGAAGCCTCATAATTATTCTTCATCTTTCTCTGGCCTATACCCGAGGGAATCCCTAATGAGAATGGTTTGTTGTCTTTCAATCTCACTTCAATTTTGAAAGCAACATCCAAAGAGACTTTATTTATTCTTTTCGATATCATATGGATTACTTGAGAAACAAAGACCCCCTGGAGTCTTCTTTAATCCCTTTTCAGACTCTCTAGAATGAAAATATTGTCGAGTGTTCTTATTGCACTTCATGCTTGTCAAAATCAAATTTGAGGGCACATCTGTTCGACTGTAGTTTACCCGTTCTTTGGTCTGTTTTAGGAACAAAGGTATTCCCTAGGAACTTTGGTTCTCTAGGAGAGTATTCTCAGGCATAATTTTAACCCTTTTTCAGGCTTGCGTGACTAAATTTTCGAAAAAGTAACATTCTACTTGGTTTTGGTTTAACTCTTTTTCGTGCATTGGATATTACCAATGAAAAAGGAACTCCCTCGGAGTCCATATTTAATATCCTTTCAATCTCCCTATATATGATTTTTTTTTAGTGACCTTGTTCCTTTCACACTCGTTAATTGGTCCAGATAGAACATCTATTTGGCATGATTTTAACCCTTTTTCCAGCCAATAGATTATATAGGAAAAAGGTACACCTAATGAGACTTGTCTCGCCACGAGAGTTATCCTAAGTTATATTTTATACTTTTTCGGGCTAAGGAGACTAAACCTAGAAAAAGGTTGTGAGTCAATAGTTAAGCTCTTTTCAGTCTACTTAAAATTGAAAATATAGACGAGTGATCTTGTCTCAATCACACTCATTAAAATGGTTTTGAAGAGACATATTTTCATTATAAGTTTAACCCTTTTTAGAACCGACTAGAATAATTGTGAAAAAGGAAATCCCAAGAGTCTTATGTTATCATTTTTAAAGACTCTCTAAAACGTGAAAAAACCACCGAGTTTAGCTTCTGTGGGATCGTAAAAATTTGCATGCAAGGAGTCTTGTTGTGTCATGCGTAATCACACTGTGGGTCTCACCTTTGCGTCATTGGCCTAGTTACGGATCCATGTTTCTCTCAATTATGACCTTCAAATCATTCCTTAAACGCAAGTCTTGAAACATTTTTTTCCTTTTCGAACTGACACCTTGACCCATGGAGGAATTTTCTAGAGTGTCCTTATCCTCCACATGTCTCCTTTCTCCAAGCATCAGTATGTTCCATGCGCCTCAAACTAGTTTTCTTTCCCGCGACACTCATTCCTTCTCTATAACGTAGCATTCTTTTATTCCTTTTCAAGATCGTTAAAAATTTGAAAAAGACAAAAAAATCAAATATTCCAAAAAGAGGGGACAGGATATATAAATTATTTTTCGTCCGCAAGATAGTCACCCTTTGACAAAGCACATCCTTTCATTTGTTTTCCAAGCATTGGGATCTAGTATGACCTTCGAGAGATATTCTCGCTACATAGAGATATGTCCCCTTCTGTTTGGTTACTCTTCCAAACATATGGAGAGTTTATGGTGCATCCTGCATCACCGACTTATGTCAATGTTACGTTTCCTGAGTCTCATCATTTTTCGTTCTTTTTTCCAAGGGAAGTTTTATCCAACTTGAGTCGTCCATTTTTCATTTTATCTCTTGACCTTCATGAGTTGACCATATCGAGAGTCTAGTCAAGTCTGGATTCAAAATTGATGAAGTTATGTTCCTGATGATCGAGATCCTCCAATCTTTCCTCGACGACTTGTCGAAGACCTCAGAGTAGTCAGTCTTAAACTCCTATTGTAATACTACCTGAGTTGTTGAAGATATTGAAATCATTTTTTGCATTATCCATGACACTAACCATCCTTGTATATTTCAATCAGTGTACTTGATTTTCATCCATGATTAGTTCATCTCGAGCATGGGTATTCCCAACTCAAAAAGATTATTATTATTTTGAAGATGGTGTGCTCCCGAACTGTTGTCCTATGCTCACTAAACTTTTTGCCTTCCAACTGGTAAAGATATTGCAATGTATTTCAGCCATCAATTTCTCTTTTGACCTCACAAATTAGGAGGAATCTATTATAGCCCAAAAATTCCCTACCTATGCATACATGGCATTGGCCTTTTCACTTACACAATTTTCCAAATTACCGTTCAGAATATTTCTTAAAAAAAACATTTTTTGGAGCATGTACACATCCTGCTCCACTATTTCATGCGTACAGACACTATTTTCATACTAGAGAACCCGTGTTTACCTCCAAAATTTGCTAAAAATAAAAAGTTGCAAGGATTTTGGCGAGTTAGCAGGCTATTGGAGGTTTCCCAACCATTTTACCTATTGTAGCACCTCCCTAAACCAAATAACCATATTTTTGTCATATAAAAAAAGGTCTTGGGATCTCATTCTGACATCAAGCAAGAGAAAAGAGAAACTCTACCAAAATTCATTCTCCCTCTAGCCCAAGTTTTGCAGCCCTTTCTGAGATTTGGCCTCAACATTCCCTCTTCATCCTTTTCTCCTTATACAATCCCTTCTATTTTCCCAAAGAGATCAGTTGATTGTGAGAGGCCACATGGGAATGATGCACTTGGAGCAATAGTAAGAGGAGCCTGGGCCTTGTTTGCGAAGCATTTTTACGATCAAGAAGGTTGTAATATTTTAATCCTCAGTTTGAATAAGAGTTGTTTTTAGGTCTAAATTCATTGCATATTTGTATCTTTATTGCTTGATACATCTACATTTAAATCTGAACACTAACATTGATAAGTAGAGATTGCATATTTATAGCATATTTTGATGCAGGCAAGATTGGTCCTCGACTCACCCGCTCTCAAGATCGTTCAATTTATCCATATGCTGAGCCGAAGCGGCTCTTTAGATCCTCTCGAGAATCACTATGTCAATTCCCGACCCAATCCACAGGTCCTTATTTTCCCTCCATGACCTTCAACAGTTCACCGTGGTTATCCCCGACTCTGTATCGGGATTTGGGGTTTCGCAGTTCTCGTTGTCGAGAACTCCTTACCTCTCCAATCCCCGATTTGCGATGAGCCCTTTCACATGTGAGCCCCCCTGAGCTTGACTCCTGTCGCATATGACAACGCCTCCATGACCGTGGTATTAGCCTCCTATCGGGATCTCAGTTTCCAATTTCTCGATGAGCTCTCCTATGTAGTTAGCCCCTTCCGGCTAGGCTCTGGTCCATATGACCTATCTCCGTGTGACCGCAGTCAAACGTCCTATCGAGATTTCTCCTTATTGGGTTTTCGGACTTTTCGCTGCCGAGAATCATAGCACTCTCCAACTCCCGATCTCCGATTCTCCGATGAGCCTTGGCCCTTCAAGACAAGCCCTGGCCAATGTGACCAGCCTTCGTGACCACAACCTTACCCCGTCGGGGTTTCGGGGTTTATGATGCCTTAATGCATACACCTGTAGGATTCCCGATCCTCCAAATCCCGACGCTCCGTCATGTTGACAGCTGGCCTCCATTATGGCTCGGTCCTCCTCCTCTGCTGCTCTGACAGCTGGCTCCCACTACGGCCCCTTTCCTCAGTCCCGATATGCTGACAGTTGTCCTCCACTGATCGGGGTTTCGCGCATCGCGATTTCAAAATGCACGAACCACTCGTCCACGGGATTCTCGATATCCCGATGGCTTCAACTCTGACGGCGCTAGATGATTGCCACGCGTCCCTCCAACGGACAATCCTGGTCTCGTCGAGATTTCGAAACATCCGATGCCCTGGTTCCCTTGACCCTAAGAGTTCTGATTTCCTGATGAATGCTTATGCCGACAGTCGGTTGATCTCCGACACCTGTCCCTTAGATGGACAGCTCTGATCTTGTCGGCATTCCAAGACCTGCAAGTCCCGATGTCTCGTGCCTCAGATCTCTGATACGGACAATCGCGTGACACGTGTCCCTCTTTAGATGGATGGCTCAGATTAACTCTCAGTATTTTGAGACTTTCAAAATCCCGGTTGTCATGACCTCGAGAACTCCGATTTCTCGATGGCCGATATCCTGATGCCCGTCGGGACTTCTCTCCTCTTGCTCACGGGCTAACTCCCGCGTGACTCTTGCCGATCCGGCGGTTGTCGACGATCTAATCCCAGATATGACGACTCAGAACTGTCTTCTTGTGTGCTCCTCCTCCTGAGGCTATCCTCCGCACAACTCCTCCCGATCTTACAGCTGTCAGGATTTCTTTGTGAGATCCGACGACTGTCGGTCTCTCCTACTGTAGGCTCCTCCTCAACTCCTCCTGGACGTGAATCTCCTCGATGGTCCAGATCTCTCTATCTGCCAATCCAATGGTTGTTGTGCTATCACCAGAGCCTCCTTGTGCCTTCCTCCTGCCTTGGGAGAATTTCCAAGGTTCTAAAGGCCTCGACCTTTGTTGTCTTTCTTCTCTGCGAACTCCTTGACCTTGAGCCTCGCCGATGCGCGTAAAAGTGTTGCCCCTCTCTTTATGAGGGGCAGCGCTATCTCTTCTGAGATTTCACCAACACTCAGACCCCTTGTGGGATTTCGTCTGTCTTCCTCTCCCACAGATGGAGAATGAACTGGATGCCCTCCTGGCTATCCTTCTGCTCAAGAAACCCTCTCGCTGAGTTCTTATGGGTGTTCAGTAACCCTGTGAGAATCCCTTAGTGGACTCTTCCTTCAGCTCCAGAACTCAAAGAGTTCTGTTCACTTCAGTGCCTGCTTGCACACCTTCTCAACGCCCTCCTGGCGGAGTTTCTCTTCCAAAGAACATTCAGTAGTTCTGGGTTCCCTCTATGCACTCTTTGCACCTTCTCAATGCCCACCTCACAGAGCTCTCAGAATCCTCAGTGATTCTGTCTTCTCCTTCAAACTCTCAACAGAGTTCTTCTTCAGCACCTCGTGCTTACGCTCAATGCCCACTTGGCAGATCTCTACAGTATCATCCACGATTCTGTCTGCAACTATGTCTCAACTACACAGCCTTGCCTCCTAAGGTGTTCAGCAACCTCACAGGTCTTCTTCCTGAGTAGATGATTTCAGCCCTGTGCCTCAGCACGTCTCTATTTGAACCCTGCAGTGTTCAGAAGTGCATCCTCCTGTGCACGGCTCTCAGAACCTCAGCGTCCTGTCACACCCTCCTGGTATGAAGCCTCAAAGACCCTTAACTCCGAAATCAAACACAACTCTCTGAAAACATACAACCACAACATATATTTACAAAATAAAGGGAACACACACAGACATCCATTCAACACAGAACATGTGCAGGAAAAACTGTTGTTTGTATTAAAAATGGAAAAATGCCTGTATCTTTACAATGGTGTTCCTAAGCTCTCTCGGCTCTATAACTCAACTATCATCTATCTCAGAATGAGATATCAAAATCTCTTTTACCTGAGGGGCTCTTAGCACTTCCCTCCAGGTCTACCTACCCTATTCAATTACAATCAATGGCTGTCTAGTCCAGAATCGGATCTAGATCTCAGTCGATCTACAATAAATGCCTATCTTATCTATAGCCTACACAAAGGCATGACTTTCATGGCTCAACAACCTAAGACATTAAATTACATTGAATTTCAAATTCAAAATGAGGTTGCGCCTCTCTTCAGCCTTTGAATGCGTGCGCGCTGACGTGGCTGGATGGCTGGCTGGCTACATGGAGAGATGCTCCTGGATCATACTCCACAGCTGCAAAAATCATGAGCTCTTGCTCATGAGCTTCCCTTGTAGCTGTTGGAAATCCTCCTGGATCCCAAACAAATATCTGGAGCTTCCCATCTGCTCCATTCTACTGCTGCTACTTCTTCTGCTTTGCTGCTACTGCTGCTGCTTCTTCCCTTCTGCCCAGTTGTTCCCTACTATCAGTGTCTGTTGACTCTACCATCAACCTTCTGATGTCTTCTATCACCTTATCCAGCTGCTCCCTTGGCTAACTCTATTGTTTGAGTCTCCTCATCTGCAAAAAATTTTGGCCATTGGGAAGATCGCTATGATCTCCCATGCCATCTTCTTCATCTTCTTCTTCATCTGTGGCCTCAAGTTGCCACTCTGCTGCAGACTTCATCTCTGCAGTCTCTTCTTGACTGACCTGCTGCTCAGTCATTCTCTTCTCTAATAGCTCAAATTCTACCAGTTCTCTTGTTGGCTCTGGATTGTTCAACCAATCTTCCAGCATCTCCAGCTCCATCTCCCATGGAGTGATAATTCTATCTGCTCGCCCCTCAGCTTATTTTGCTGCTAGCTTTAGCGCTACAACTTCTTTCTTTTTAGCTCCCTAGCTGATTATACTGAGACACTCCTCAGAATGCTCGCTTTCTCCTTCTACTTGGGTAGCTTCCAAAGTCTACTCCAATTCTTCTTTTGCTTCTTCTTCTGCTGTCAGCTCCAACACTTCAGCTTCCTGAGCTTCTTGGCTGAAGTCATTGAGCCATTCTTTAGAACGCTCATTCTCTTCATCCTCTTGGGCAGTATTAACCATCTGCTCCAATTTTTGTTTGACAGTCCTGGCTGACTGTTCCTATGATATTTCCGCACCTGCAATACAATTTTCTACCTCCTCTGGGGCAAATGGAAGGAATACTGAAATTCCCCCAATCATCAGAATACCATCTTGATTCTCCTCCTCTTCTGTCAGCTGCATCTGCTGATCTAAATTCTTCTCTGAATTTATGAGACTATCAGACAGTCCCATCTGCTCTGTCAGCTCCTCTGGCTGATCAAATTCATCTGCTCACCCCTGCTCACCTAGAAATATGGGATGCTTTCGCTGCTTCCCTGGCAGAACCTAAGATCAATCGATCCCATATTCATCAGCAACCCCTGCTGAATTGAATTCTCCATGAGACCTTCAGATGGTCCCAAATTCTCATCTCTTCCCTCCTGGCAGTCTTCGATGCTTTCGCTTCTCTCCTGGCAGTCTTCGAGATTCTCATCTGATCTCCTTTCATTGCCTAGCTGGCAATGTGAAATTTTGTCGCTGTCCTCTTGACAGTTCGTGAGATCCTCAGCTGATCTCAACTCGTTGCCCTCTTGGCAATCTGGAATTTCTACTCTGCCCTCCTGGCAGTTCTTGAGATCATTAGCCGATCTCATTTCTGTTCCCTTTCCCATTTGGCAATTTGGAATTTCTACTCTTCCCTCCTGGCAGTCTATGAGATCCTTAGACGATCCCAATTTATCTTCTTCTTCATCCCAATCATCGAGACCCTTTCCAGTCTCTGGCCAACAGTGATCAATCATCTCTTCCTCTGTGGCCTTGAGGTTTTCAGCATACCTCAACCATCTTCTCAACAACCTGCACTGTCTCATGACCATCAATTCTCTAACTGGCCATTTTGTTGCTGCCTTCTTCATGGGAAATTCACACATTCGTCTCATCCTCCTATCCTGCCGCATCCGCAGTTCAAGCTTCTCTATGTCTGCTTTTAGTTCATAGAGTTCTCTAGTCTCTTCTTCATCCCATTCGGCAAGCCTTTCCGCCTTGCTCTTCTTTCTATGGCCTTCAGTAGCTATTTTGTTGTGTCTATCTACCTCCCTGACGGATCTACTGCTGTCACTCCTGCAGTCCATAGTGATCAGCTTCATGCTACAGTCCTGCAGACTGTCGACGGACCGCTGCCTACCTGCAAACAAGTCCTCACAGAGTCGTCAGTAACTATGTCTTCTTTCACCTGTAGGATACAAGCGAAATTCCTGCCCTGATATGACTTGAATGTGTATCAGAGTGTTTCAGTTCCTCATTCTCCTCCTCGCCTAAAATATACAGATGAGATATCAGCTCTGATACCACTTGATGCAGGCAATATTGATCCTTGACTCACCCACTCTCAGGATCGTTCAATTTCTCCATCTGCTGAGCCGAAGCGGCTCTTTAGATCCTCTCGAGAATCACTGTGTCAATTCCCGACCCAATCCATAGATCCTTATTTTCCCTCCATGGCCTTCAGCACTTGACCGTGGTTATCCCCGACTCTGTATCGGGATTCAGGGTTTCGCGGTTCTCGCTGTCGAGAACTCCTTACCTCTCCAATCCCCGATTTGCGATGAGCCCTTTCACATGCGAGCCCTCCTGAGCTTGAATCCTGTCGCATATGACCACACCTCCACGATCGTGGTCTTAGCCTCCTATTGGGATCTCAATATCCAATTTCCCGATGAGCTCTCCTATGTCCTTAGCCCCTTCCGACTAGGCTCTGGTCCATATGACCTGTCTCCGTGTGACCGCAGTCAAACCTCCTATCAGGATTTCTCCTTATCGAGTTTTCGGACTTTTCGTTGTCGAGAATCACAACACTCTCCAACTCCCAATCTCCGATTATCCGATGAGCCTTGGCCCTCCAAGACAAGCCCTGGCCAATGTGACCAGCCTTCGTGACCAAAACCTTACCCCATCGGGGTTTCGGGGTTTGTGATGCCTTAATGCATACACCCGCAGGATTCCCAATCATCCAAATCCCGACGCTCCATCGTGTTGACAGCTGGCCTCCACTATGGCTCGGTCCTCCTCCTCTACTGCTCTGACAGTTGGCTCCCACTATGGCGCCTTTCCTCAGTCCCGATATGCTGACAGTTGTCCCCCACTAATCGGGGTTTTGCGCATCATGATTTCAAAATGCACGAACCACTTATCCACGATATTCCCGATATCCCGATGGCTTCAACTCCGATGGTGCTAGATGATTTCCACACGTCCCTGCAACGGACGATCCTGGTCTCATTGAGATTTCAGAACTTTCGATGCCCTGGTTCCCTCGACCCTAAGAATTCTGATTTCCCGATGAATGCTTATGCCGATGGTCGGTTGATCTTCGACACCTGTCCCTCAGATGGACGGCTCTTATCTTGTCGGCATTCCAAGACCTGCAAGTCCCGATGTCTAGTTCCTCGGATCTCCGATATGGACAATCGCGTGACACGTGTCCCTCTTCAGAGGGATGGCTCAGATTAACTCTTGGGATTTCGAGACTTTCAAAGTCCCAGTTCTCATGACCTCGAGGAATCCGATTTCCCGATGGCTGATATCCCGATGCCCGTCGGGACTTCTCTGCTCTTTCTCATGGGCTAACTCCCGCGTGACTCCTGCCGATCCGACGGCTGTCGGTGATCTGATCCCACATATGATGGCTCAGAACTGTCTTCTTGTGCACTCCTCCTCCTGAGGCTATCCTCCGTGCAACTCCTCCCGATCTAACGACTGTCAGGATTTCTTTGTGAGATCCGACGACTGTCGGTCTCTCTTGCTGTAGGATTCTCCTGAGCTCCTTCTGGACATGAATCTCCTCGATGGTCCATATCTCTCTATATTCCAATCCAACGACTATTGTTCTATCACCAGAGCCTCCTTGTGCCTTCGTCCTACCTTGGGAGAATTTCCAAGGTTCTAAAGGCCTCGACCTTTGCTGTCTTTCTCCTCTGCGAACTCCTTGACCTTGATCCTCGCCGATGCGCATAAAAGCGCTGCCCCTCCTGAGTTTGTTCTTATCGAATCCTTAAAGGATTCCAACGTCTATGCTCTTGCAGAGTCTTCTCGTGCACACAGCGTGCTATCTCTTCTGAGATTTCACCAACACTCAGACCCCTTGGGGGATTTCATCTGTCTTCCTTCCCCCACAGATGGAGAATGAACTAGATGCCCTCCTGGCTATACTTCTTCTCAAGCGACCCTCTCACTGAGTTCTTATGGGTGTTCAGTAACCCTGTGAGAATCCCTCAGTGGACTCTTCCTTCAGCTCCAGAACTCAAAGAGTTCTCTTCACTTCAGTGCCTGCTTGCACACCTTCTCAACGCCCTTCTGGCGGAGTTTCTCTTCCACAGAACATTCAGTAGTTCTGGGTTCCCTCTGTGCACTCTTTACACCTGCTCATTTTGATATCTCATAATGAGATATCAAAATCTCTTTTACCCGAGGGGCTCTTAGCGCTTCCCTCCAGGTCCACCTACCCTATTCAATTACAATCAATGGCTGTCTAGTCCAGAATCGGATCTAGATCTCAGCTGATCTACAATAAATGTCTATCTTATCTATAGCCTGCGTAAAGGCATGCCTTTCATGGCTCAACAGCCTAAGACATTAAATTACATTGAATTTCAAATTCAAAATGAGGTTGCGCCTCTCTTCAGCCTTTGAATGTGTGCGCGCTGACGTGGCTGGTTGGCTGGCTGGCTACATGGAGAGATGCTCCTGCATCATATTTTTCCTAAGTGTTCTTGTAGGTCAGCTTCAGGAGGAGACACGCAACTTAGGAAACTACAAAGGTGAAGGAAGTTTGCATCGGACGTTAGGGACTAAGGTACACTTATCCGTCTTCCTTCTTCTAATTTTTGTCTTTGTTTGGGTAGTTTTTGGATAGCTTGTGATTAGGGTTGTCTTTTAATGGAAGTTTGTGCTCTTCCTATATTCGGACCCAATATAGTAATAGGGGGATTTTCCTCACTAACACTACTTTGAATACTTTTTATCTTTTTGAAGAGGCTACACATGTAACTGGATAGAAGAAAAAATCACGTTTTTGTGTGATGATGAATTAGACATAGGAATTCCATGAAAAAGGATGATCAACACCTATGAATTCCATGGGAATCTAACTATATATATTTTTTTGTATTAATGTAAATACATATTTTCTTCTTGGAAAAAAAAAGTTAAAGTTTGAATTAATAAAAAATCTATCAACGAATTGTACAATAGGGTTTTACAAATAAAAAATGATGATTAGAAGACATGCTCTAGGATCCACATATAAGAATAGACCTGTATACTTTTTCAAACTTCCAATTTAATAATTTGTTTGAAGCCTACAAGTATACTATTTGATAAACTAAGATAATAAAAATATTTTTCGATAGAAAATTCTATACTAATGTTCTTGTTTGGGATTGATTCAGGTGTTCAATTACATATTTACGTTTCCTTTTAGATTTCCTTCTAGCAACTTAAGTCCAAACTTATTAATTGTACTGGGGCATAGTGTATGCATCATAAATCAAATTAAATTCTTCTTCTTCTTCCATAGGGATGAGTGCAAGCCTTGGAGTGGTTGTCAAGTTTCCCATTGAGCCTTTATTTTTCCTTGGGTGTATCCTCCCTCGAGTTTTAGTGATATTTATAAGGGGAAAGGACTCTGACATGAACTAGTGGGGCTTCGAGTAACAATTATATATTCTTTGTCTCTTGACGCAAAGTGACTTTTCCTATAGTGCTCTTGATTTATATCAACTAATGGTTCACCTTGTAGTATTCAATTTTGTTTCATTTTGAAAAAGGATCCTTCAAGCTTTGGTTCCATAAAATCAAGTACGTGTTTTCATTTAGGGTGGGAGAAGATTGTGTTCCCAACCTCATAAGTGATCTACAATGAAATTTAACATTCTCATAGTCTAGTTTTTGTTTTCATACATATTCACCTGCATTCAACTAGACCACTTTGGGGAGCACTTTTGAGAGATCCATTTTGCCACATATCCTCATAAGGTCATGCATTATCTTTTAGTCATTTTAGGGTTGTAGTTTTGAAATTTTTGGATGTCATTTATAATATTGAATAGTGTATTTAAAGGCCAAAATCGAAGGGGAACGTTGAGGAGCCTTACCCATAGCAAGATCGAGGATAAATTTGATCCATGGAGGGATCAAAGTTTGGAAGCCAAGGCTTCATGAAAAGGATAACAATTCCCCAAATACATGGACTAGATTTGAAAATATTTCCCCTATCAACAAGTGCATCAAATTCTATAATAAAGAAGTTGCATGCATATAGGTAAATACGATCCTCTTTTAATAAAAGGGGCTTCCTACTTTGAGAAACCCAATTATAAAAATATACCGAATAACACCACAAGCCAGTGAATGAACATATGACCTCATAATTTTGGTAGAATTAAAACTAATGCTTGATTTCCTTAGCCACAAAATGGTGGGAACAAAATTTTCCATTTCCATAGGAACATAATATGAGGAACATT
>SNQJ01S0017828.1:127163-143684 GCA_010110895.2 Picea sitchensis | reverse complement strand
TGTTGAAATGGATAATTGTAATTAAAGGATTTCTCAAACAATTGATTGGTTGTTGTCTTTTATAAAAGACTAGTCTTGTTGATTGGATTGGATGCATACATAAATTACTAAAGGGTGATAGTTATTGATTATTAGTACATGCAAGAGACTTGTATGTACTAGCTACACATGCATTTCTTGTACATGCACACTAGTATGTATGAGTTTTCTTGACTTACTTACTAATAATGTTGGTTAATTGTTATGAATGTGTGAACCATTCTTTTTTTCCTTTGTACCATGAGATACCTTAACTTCGGGACGAAGTTTCCTGAAGGGTGGGTGTATGTAACAACCCTGCTTAAATAGATGTATAAGGATTATTAATTATAATTAATTTGATAATTAATTGTCCTAATATGGTTTTAATTAAATATTGATTAGCATTAATAATATTAATTAAATATTTATTTATTAATTAATTGTTTATAGCTTTTGATTGATTAATTAATTAATTAATTGATTACATATCACATTCAATGACATGGGTAATAAGTTAAAGGGGTTAATAATTTAATTTATTAAAGACTTACGTATACAGAGGGGATAAGAAACATTAAATAAAAGGATGAGAAACATTAAATAAAAGGATAAAAAACATTAAATAAGAGGATAAGATAATGAATAAAGGGATAAGGAAATTAATGAGGGGGAAAGAGTCGGTGAAGGAGGGATATGACAGGAGGAGTCTTAAAGGAACAGGGATCATTTTTTTGGGGAGAGGAAGCATTTTGGACGGGGACGAGAGTTCTTGTTTCTTTGCTTGGATTTTCTGGTTCTGTGGGGGAGTTATGCAGTCTTTGAGTATCATTGCAGGGGGCACCGGGTTGCTAGGGATTTTGGGCATAGTGGCCAGGATTCCTTTCGGTTTCCTGGAGCTAGGGAGCCAGACAGGTTGCTCCTAGCTGGCTGGGAGGTTAGTCTGTTTGGGCAGAGTTGGTCAGTGCATCAGGGAGCAGCATGGCAACAACAACGCAGTAGGGAAGGGACAATCATATCAGCAGAAACTAGCATCAGAAGCAGGTAATTTGTTTATGAAATTGCTAAGTTATTTTTATGCTGTAGTTAAATGTTAAATTCTGCTGAAATTTTGTATGCTTATTTGAAGCTAATGAATTATTTACGCACTCATAAATTCTATGTTAGAAATGTTATTCATAGTTGTAAGGATTTTACTAGGCTTGTTAATTTTGGCTTCTACAATATACTAGTGCCATATTGGCTACTTCCTCGAAAGGATTTTGAAAAGGAAAATGTACTCGGATATTGTCGGCTATATCTGTATCTTGTTATAGTTGACTCCAGATCGCATGATGGTATATGAATTCAATTTGCAGTTACTGTACTTGTGTTAAAGACTTTCCTTTTGAACATTTAGGTGATTGTGTTGCTATTTACATAGTTAGGAATTTACTTATGGGTATGTTTTAAATTTCAGGATGTACCTTCTTCCTTGGGCCTTCGCACCTCTCGTGATTAGTTTTGGTATTTAAACTGTGTTAATTTCATTCACTCCAATAATTTTCCAACATTTCAACCTATAACTTTTCATTAAACACCGGTTGATATAAAGATGTGTAACTAGTGTAGATGGTCTATAATAATTCTTGGTATTCGCAAGGTCACTTTCGTACTTTAAATATACATATATATATCTTAGTGAAAAAACAAACAGAGGTCAATCGGGTTTCGGCGATTACAAACGTCGAATACAAAAAACAAAAGACCACATGATTTGTCGAATCCTGAAATGAGAAAAAGTTATGGACCCAACACATTGGGGTTTTGGGGTTTACGAACACACGACGCACAAAAAAAATGAAATAAGAAATGTCGAATTGTGAAAAGCGATTAGGGTGTGGGTCCAACAATTTCAGGTTTCGGGGTTTACTAACTCCCGATGCAAAAACACTGCACAACGTCAAATGCCGAATCGTGAAATCACGAAAAAGTTATGGGGCCCAACCAATATCGGGTTTCGACATTTGGTAATGCTTGATGCACGAAGAACATACAATGGTAATCTCCAAATCACGAAATTCGATCAAGCAGTTGGGCCACTTCGGGTTTCGGCGTTTGCAAGAACAAAATAACTCCACGAAACTTGAACCAATAAACTCCGAAATGGAGTCTTTGACATGCTCTAGTCTTTCGCTTTTTTTTTAATGTCTGTTCCCTTGACTATGAGAGGGTACTACCCGAAATAATCTAATACTCTTGAGAAAGAAAATGTTTTGGATCTCCTTAAGGTTTTCACAAATTTTTAAATTCGCACAGAATTTGACTGTGGAAAGGGTATACCGCTCTTTAAACAAAACAAGGGAAACATAAAATCTTCTGATAGGCATCAATTCCCATGATTGTTTTAGCATCTGATGAACAAAAGGGGTTTTTAAGATTTCCTTAACTTTCTGATGTAGATAGATTACTTCCAGTTTGCGTTTTATTTTCCAATACGTATATATGTGTATAATATATGAGTGCCCAGGTGATCCATAAGGTTCTTGTTGTTTCATATTTCTCTTCAATTCTTAAATGTAAAAGACGGGAAGTCTCTTTTAAGATTCATGATTGTTTCGAATTAGCGATACATTTAAATGTTTCCTTTCGGCAGAAATTTACTCAACTCCGATTGCTCAAATTTAGATCTATTTAATACTTCAGTCATAGAAATAAACCCATATCTATGCAGATTGGTCTTCTTCAAGAATTCAAAGTATCCTAGCATTTCGACTTCAAATTAAACCTATCTGATTGCTCAAATTTAGATCTGTTTAGTACTTCAGTCACAGAAATAAACCTATATCTATACAGATTGGTCTTATTTAAGCAATATAGAGTATCCTAGCATTTTGACTTCAAATTAAACCTATCTGATTGCTCAAATTTAGATCTCTTTAATACTTCAGTCATAGAAATAAACCTATATCTATACATATTGGTCTTCTTTAAGAAATACAGAGTATCCTAGCATTTCGAACACAGATTAAGTGTATTCTGTAGATGGATATGCTCTCTTAAAGTCAAATCGTATTTAAATCAATTTTCCTAGTATTCCATATTTTCAGGAGGGAAAGGTTTACACACAAAACATCCATGTAGATACATAATATCAGTTACACACAAAACATCCAAGCACACAGTAAGGAAAGGTTTACATATCTTAACCAGCTTGCAGAAAAACAAAGGGAACAACCACGTTCCTCCCAACCATAGAACAGGGTAGCCAAACTACTTGCCCGATTCACTCCTTAGGCTGACGATGAATCCATGAGGGAGAACTTGGAAAAGCTTCTCTTCAACAATGTCTTACAGATCTAGTAGTTTTCCCTTCCCTCACACTTAAGAAGTGTTCATAATAGCAAGTAAATCAATAGTTTCCTTTCCTAACATACTTTGCAGTGTCCTGCCTCCTCGCATATTCTATTTATCAATTTTGCCCAGGTCTTTTTCCCTCCCTTGGAAATTTTCGCAGCTTTTTAAATATTTGATTTTCAGGGGCTGCCAATGGCCAAATTACTAATTTTCCACTTGTAATAATCAACCCAAAGGTAGTTCCAACATGTTCCCCACTCATGGAGTCATGGTCAACTAAATTTAACATGGTTGTTCCATTTGTCCTCTTGCAATCAATATAAAATATTTTGTTTCTATACAAGTGTCATAGTCAAATAGTTAGTTGGGTCAAATCAGGTCTCTGCCTAGTCAGTGTTCATTCCTTTCCTGGAATAGGATTGGATGAGATTTCCACAAATATCCCTCCAACTCCCAAGTGGCCTCCTCAGGACTAAAGTGCTTCCATTGCACCTTTACCTGATTGATGTCTCTATTCCGAAGTGTTATTTCTCTCTGGTCCAGAATGTGCAGGGGTTCTACCTGGAACTCGCCTTCAGGTTCCACCTGCACCAAGTTCCAATCAATCCTACGAGTAGGGTCATGAATATACTTTTTCAGCAATGAAACATGAAATACATTATGAATTCTTAGATTAGTTGGAAGTGCAAGTTTATATGGTACGGGTTCAATTTGAGCTAGTATCTCAAAGGGCCCACAAAACCTGGGTGCCATCTTAGCACAATTCCCTAACTTCAACGAGCTCTTTCAGGCTTTGACCTTCAAATAAACATGGTATCCTACTTGAAATTCCAAGTGTCTTCTTTTCTGATCTGCATAGCTCTTATGTCTGTCCTGTGCTTCTTTCAAGTTCGGTTGTACCTTTCTTACAATATTGTCCATTTCTTGGAGCATCTCTGGTCCAATAATGAGTCTCTCTGTCGGGTTATCCCAGCTAATTGGAATCGTATACTTTCTACCATACAGTATTTCAAAAGGGCTCAACTTAGTCAAAGTTTGGTACCCATTGTTATATGCAAATTCTACCAAGTGCAGGTAGTCTTCCCACTTTGTTGGTTTTGTTCTTATGTATATGCGAAGCATATCCTCTATGATTTGGTTTGTCCTTTTAGTCTGTCCATCTGTTTGTGGATGATAGCTTCTACTGAAATTCAAGTTAGTGTTTATCCCTGCAAATAATTCGTTCAAAAAAGAGGATGTAAATTTTATGTCTCTATCTGCAATCAACATTTTAGGAATACCATGCAGTCTAAAAATTTCTTTCATGAATATTTCAAGAATGTTTATAGCTTTAAAAGTAGACTTTACAAGAATAAAGTGTGAAGACTTAGTGAGTTTACCGATTACAACCATGATAGAATCATTCTGTTTTTGAGTTTTAGGAAAACCTGTTATAAAGTACAGTGATATAGTCTCCCATTTCCATTCTGGTACTGGTAATGGTTGTAACAGGTCGGCTGGATGTTGGTGCTCGGCCTTAACCTACTGACAATATTGGCACCTATCCAAGTATTCTGTTGTTTATCCCTTCATACTAGGCCAAAAAAATAGTTTTCTAAGTGTTGTTATTGTTTTCTGGTAACCTGGATGGCCAGAATATGATTTCTTATGCACTTCATCCAAAATTGTTTATTTCCATCCTGTTGAATCTGGTATGTAAAGTTTGTTTTTAATTCATAATAGTCCTTTCTTGTCGATGCTTAGATCTGGTTTGTCAGAGTTGGCGGTACTACTTTGTAATTTTTTCATTATCTTAGTGTAATTTCCATCGTTGATACCCATTGTCCTTATTCTTTGTTCCAGATCACTTTCTGCCTTGTTAATGTTTATCTTAAATAACCCATGGACTCTTCTGCTTAAAGAGTGTACTACTTTATTTTCCTTACCCTTGATATGTCTGACCTCGAAGTCGAATTCGCTCAAGAAGGCTAGCCACCTTGCTTGTCTTGCATTAAGATCTGGTTGGTTAAACAAATATTTCACCCCGCTATTATCCATCAATAGTAGGAATTTTCTGCCCATTATATAGTGTTGCCACATTTTTAAGGCATGTATTACTGCTGCCAATTCTAAGTCATGAGTGACATAATTTTACTTGTGTTCTTTTAATTTTTGGGACCCATAACAAATCACGTGCCCTTCCTGAGTTAGGACACCACCTAGTCCCTCTTTACTTGCATCAACACAAACTGTGAAGTCTTTATCTGGGTCTGCTACCTTCAAAATGGGTGTCGATGTCAATAATTATTTCAGCTTGTTAAAGTTGTCTTGACACTTTTGTGACCAGTTAAACGTGGTTCCTTTCTTTAGAAGTGAGGTGATAGGGTAGGCTATTTTGGAAAAACCTACTATAAATCTACGATAATATCCGGTGATTCCCATGAATGACCGGATATCTTCCATATCCTTACGTACTGGCCATTCCATAATGGATTTTATCTTTTCTGGGCCTAAGACAATACCTTCTAAGGAAATGGCATGTCCAAAATATTGTATTTATTTTTGATAAAAGTCACATTTGTCGAATTTTGTATATAGTTTGTGTTTCTTTAATGTTTGCATAACTATTCTTAAGTGTTTATCATGTTTCACATCTGTTTTAGAATAGACCAGAATATCGTCAATAAATACTACTATGAACTTGTCTGAGTATTGACTGAAAATGTTGTTCATCAAGCACATAAATGTGGTTGGTGCATTAGTGACTCTGAAAGGTATGACTAAAAACTCATAGTGTCCATATCTTATTCGAAAATCTATTTTGTTTATGTCCTCATCCTTTATCCTAACTTGATGATAAACGGATCATAAATCAAATTTTAAAAAGATCTTGGCCCCACCAACTGGATCGAACAGATCATTTATCCTTGGTAAGCAGTGTTTGTTCTTAATGGTCATTTTGTTCAGTTGTCTATAATCGATACATAGTCTTAGAGTATTGTCTTTCTTTTTTACAAAGAGGACTGGTGCCCCCAATGGTGAAACACTCGGTCTCATATAACTTTTGTCCAACAATTCCTATAATTGGATTTTTAATTCTGTCAGTTCTAGTAGACTCATTCGGTAAGGTGCTTTTGAGATAGGGGCTGAACTGGGTAGTAGGTCTATGGAGAAGTCTATTTCCCTTATAGGAGGTAATTCTAGTATCTCATGCACAAACATGTCTCTCAATTCACGTAGGACAACAAAGTCTTCTAACTTTGGCTTATCTTCTTTTTCTAATAGATTCGTCACTTGGATGGCATAAACTTGACATCCCTTTTCAATACATTTCTTAACTTGCATCGTTGAAACTTGTCTGACTGATACAGGTTTTGGTATATCGTGGGTTGTTCTAATAGTGCCAAAATTATCTTTATAGCTAGGTATCTTTATATAACAGTCTATTACTACTTTGTGTTGTTCCAACCAATCCATACCGATGGTCATATCATAAGGTCCTAGTGGTAGGATGTTCAGATTGGTCCTTATCTTTTGACCATCTAAGATGAACTGAGGATTAGAAATAAAGTCAACTACTTTCCTTTTAGTCCATGTTACTAGTTGTACAAGCCATGATTTTGCGTGATTCAGTTTCTTAAGTTTATTCGAATCTACTACATCAGGAGTAATATAACTTAACGTAGCTCCAGGGTCAATTAAAATAGAAATTTGAGTTTCATTGACTTTACCTTCAATTTATACCACCGAGGACTAGTGGTCAACTTGTTGACCATCTATGGCTGCATTTATCTGATGCAGGCTTCTGCCCACATCTCCCACTATCGAGGATTCCTACAGATTATGAACAACAGTTCTGTTTGTTGAAGTTAAATTTGGATAGTTCCTCCATAGATGAGGCTCTCCACACTCCGAACACTTTAATGTCTTGCGGGAGTTGTCCCCAAACTTCTTCGTTCCCAGGTTTACCGGTTTACCACTACCTTGTGTATTCAGATGATTGGAGTGAAAATCCTTCCTTGGGAAACTTTTTGCTGCATCCTGATAAGGAGCTGGCTGGTATCCCTTGTTCCGTTGGTTCTTTCGATCTTTCTTTTTATCCTTCGAAGTATTGGGAAACTCTACCTGTTGTTTATACTAGTCATAGAACATTCATGCTTCCCTGAATACCTTACTCAAGGATTTGCGGTTGTCAAAATCATTTTTGTCTCTGTAGGCCTGTGGTAAACAGCTTAAGAATCACTGAATTTTTACCTTATCCTCCTGGATGTACGGTACAAACCTTAGTAGTTCCAGAAATTTATTTATAAGGTCCTCCATCGTCATCTATTCGAGTCGTAACTCATAAAATTCTTTCATCTTCCTTTCATAATAGATTTCAGAAAGGTATTGTTTCTTGAAATACTTCTTAAAGTTAGACCATTCCAACTGTTTCTCCTTTAGTTCCTTGGCCAATTCAGGTCCTGCAACTAAATGTTGGCCTTCCCCTTCAGATTGTAGATGGCCATTTTGACCTTCATGTTGTTGGAATAGTCGTAGATCTGGAAGTGGTTTTTGATGTCCAACAACCATGCCTCAACTTCTTCTCCTTTCCTCAATTCTCCATCAAAGGTAGCTGGTTTAATCTTTTTAAATTCTCCTTCAAGGTGGTCTCCTTGTTTTCTTTTTCTGTTTGGTATAGTTTTGTCTTTAGCTGAAGGCGTCCCTTTAGATGAACTGTCTTCTTTTTCTGTTTTTGGTCTAGAATTCTTGGAGGCCCTTTTGATGACTTATTCTTCATTGTTATCATCTTTTGGTCTTTTCTTGGTTACTATACTACGCAGTAGGACTTAATTTATCTCTTGTTGTTCCTATCGTGCTTTCTTCAATATTTCATTGTTGGCCTTGAAAACCTGCAGTTCAACAATAAAATTCCTCATTGTTTCCAACACCTCTGTGGGTGAGCTTACTTCACTATTGTGTCTTGGATATCCAAGAGGTCCTTGCTGTGGATTTCCTTCCATCCTGATTTATGTACCCTCTTCAGCTACCATAATTTACAAAAATAGAAAGGGATTTTTGTTTGTAACCATAAGATTTATAAGTTTTACATAAGTCAGAATAAATACCAAGAAGCTAATGTGGCCTTATTCAGGCTCAATGTTGTATCTTTTTCTATGATACCATATGTAGTATACCTCAAAAACTGTCTAAAATAAATAAATTGTTTGTATAAATATCCTTGAATAGTTTGAGATTCAAGCAAGTAAGATTTATGTTATAAATCTTGAGTCTGAAAGTTTGCAAGAGTCCTTACTGTCGTCGACTGTCATTACCATTCAACTTAAAGTTTTATGATCGATGATAAGTGTTTACTCCTCATTTCAATGTTTATTTCAATTCCTATAATTATAATTACTTTCTGAGGCTTCCCAGTTAAACTCAAAGTACGAATGTTTCATAATCCTCTGATCATATTCAAATTCACCTATGCCATTGAATTTCAAGTGTTGGGTCTCGTGCTTATTCTAGATGCCCATTGGTTGTGACCACGGGTCT
Source organism: Picea sitchensis (assembly GCA_010110895.2). NCBI lineage: Eukaryota > Viridiplantae > Streptophyta > Pinopsida > Pinales > Pinaceae > Picea > Picea sitchensis. Next base: position 134,813 of record SNQJ01S0017828.1, on the reverse strand, counting down.
AATCAAAATGCCTTTCACACTTCGGCATTTTGGCAAGTTGCAATCCCCAAAATAGGGCCAGATCAACAGTTCATAAAACTCCATAATCTGATCCCTTCTTTTCTTAATCGAACAACTGACAAGATTTTTTGGCATTTTTCCCTTCTATTCATCATGACTCCAACATTATAAAAATTCATGATCACAAAATCTCCGAAGTGATTAGAAGGTTCACATAACCCACTAAGATCGACGGTTGACGGGATTTTGGAGTTTTTCCTTTTGGGTTTTCGAGACTCACAATAGTCCCTTTCAGCCTTTCGCGACTTTATCATTCCTGTCGTGAGTGTCATTGACGCCTGAAACTCCCGGTATCCGAAACTCCAAAATGACGATTAATTCGAGGTTTCTCATTTCACAATTTTATCATTCTTGTTGTGGGTGTCCTTGACACCTCCAACTCCTAGTATCTGAAACTACGAAATGGAGATTAATTCAAGGTTTCGGTACTATTGATTAAGGGTAACCTGTTTTGTGATGGAAAAATATATCGTTGGAAGTAAAACACTGCATGGGATGTTCATTTGTTTCAATTTCGAACGAGATATGTAATACTATTTTTAAAGGAATTACAGGGTTTCCCTCCCGCCTACTTGTAATGGCATACTGGTTAATTTATTGGTTTAATATATTTGCGCCATATTGGATACTTCCTCGAAAAGATTTTGAAAAGGAAAAAGTACTCGGCTATTGCTGGCTATATGTGTATCTTGTTTATAGTTGACTCCAGATTGCATGATGGTATATTGTGTTAAAGACTTTCCTTTTGAACATTTAGGTGATAGTGTTGTTATTTACACAGTTAGGAATTTACTCAGGGGCATGTTTTAAATTTTGGGATGTCTCTTCTTCCTTGGGCCTTCGTGCCTCTCGTGATTAGTTCTAGTAATTAAACTGTGTTAATTCGATTCACTCCAATAATTTTCCAACATTTCAACCTATAACTCTTCATTAAACACCGGTTGATATAAAGATGTGTAACTATTGTAGATGGTATATAATAATTCTTGGTATTCGTAAGGTCACTTTCGTACTTTAAATATATCTTACTGAAAAAACAAATGGAGGTCAATCGGGTTTCAGCGATTACAAAATCTGAATACAAAAAGCAAAACACCACACGGTGTTTCGAAACCCGAAATGAGAAAAAGTTATGGGCCCAACACTTTGGGGTTTCGGGGTTCGGGATTTCAGGGTTTACGAACACACAATGCACAAACAAAATGAAATAAGAAATGTTGAATTGAAAAAATTGATTAGGGTGTGGGCCCAACAATTTTGGGTTTCGGGGTTTACTAACTCCCGATGAAAAAACACCGGACAACATCAAACGTCGAATCGTGAAATCATGAAAAAGGTATGGGGCCCAACCAATATTGGGTTTCGACGTTTGGTAATGCTTGATGCATGAACAACATACAACGGTAATCATCGAATCATGAAATTCGATCAGGCTGTGGGGCCACTTCAGGTTTCAACATTTGCAAGAACAAAACAACTCCACACAACTTGAACCAATAAACTCTGAAATGGAGTCTTTGACATGCTTTGGATTTTTTCATTTGTTTTAATCTTCGTTCCCTTGATTGTGAGACGGTACTACCCGAAATAATCTAATACTCGTAAGAAAGAAAATGTTCTGAATCTCCTTAAGGTTTTCGCAAATTTCTAAATTCGTTACAGACTTTGACTGTGGAAAGGGTAGACCGCTCTTTAAATCAAAGAAGGGAAGCATAAAATCTTTTGATAGGTGTCAATTCCCATGATTGTTTTAGCATCTGATAAACAAAAGGGTTTTCCATATTTCCTTAACTTTCTGATGTAGATAGACTACTTCCAAATTGCGTTTTATTTTCCAATACGTATATATGTGTATAATATATGAGTGCCCAGGTGATCCATAAGGTTCTTGTTATTTCATATTTCTCTTCAATTCTTAAATGTAAAAGATAGGAAGTCTCTTTTAAGATGCATGATTGTTTGGAATTAGCGATACATTGAATGTTTCCTTTCGGCACAAATTTACTCAACTCCGATTTCTCAAATTTAGATCTATTTAACACTTCAGCCACAAAAATAAACCCATATCTATGCAGATTGGTCTTCTTCAAGCATTCAGAGTATCCTAGCATTTCGACTTCAAATTAAACCTATCCGATTGCTCAAATTTATATTTGTTTAAAACTTCAGTCACATATATAAACCTATATCTATACAGATTGGTCTTTTTTAAGCAATACAGAGTATCCTAGCATTTCGACTTCAAATTAAACCTATCTGATTGCTCAAATTTAGATCTGTTTAATACTTCAATCACATAAATAAACCTATATCTATACAGATCGGTCTTCTTTAAGAAATACAAAGTATCCTATCATTTTGAATTCAGATTAAGCCTATCTTGTAGATGGATCTGCTCTCTTAAAATCAAATCATATTTAAATAAATTTGGCTAGTATTCCAAATTTTCGGGAGGGACCACTCCATAATTTAGACTGTGATTGTAAATTTAATACCATGATAGATATCATCCATTGAAAGAATTATTTCGATTTAGAACAAGTAGATGCATAATATCATTTACATACAAAACATCCAAGGACAGAGTAAGGAAAGGTTTACATATTTGAACCAGCTTGCCGAAAAACAAAGGGAACAACCATGTTCCTCCCAACCGTAGAAAAAGGTAGCCAAACTACTTGCCCGATTCACCCCCTAGCCTGACCATGAATCCATGCGGCTGAACTTGGAAAAGATTCTATTCAGCAATGTCCTACAACTCCAATAATTTTCCCTTGCCTCACACTCAAGTAGTGTTCATAACAGCAAGTAAATCAAAAGTCTCCTTTCCGAGCATACTTGGCAGCGTTCTGCCTCCTCGCATATGCTATTTATCAATTTTGCCCAGGTCTTTTTCCCTCCCTTGGGAATTTTCCCAGCTTTCTAAATCCATGATTTTCAGGGGCTACCAATGGCCAAATCATTGATTTTCCACTTGTAATAATCAACCCATAGGTAGTTCCAACATGTTCCTCGCTCATGGAGTCATGGTCAACTAAATTTAACATGGTTGTTCCATTTGTCCTCGTGCAATCAATATAAAATATTATGTTTCCATACAAGTATCATAGTCAAATAGTTAGTTGGGTCAAATCAAGTCTCTGCCCAACAGGCAAAATAATTAATTACAATTACCAAATTCCAAATTCGGAATTTCCATAAAGGGCAAAAATTTTCCAAATTCGAATTTACTAAAAACGGAATAAATTTCCAACAATTTTAAATTTCAAAAATATTTTCTTTTTGGGGATGTCACACTTGATTGGCATCCATGATTAGTTCATCTCGATCATGGGTATCCCCGCCTCAGAGAGATTATTATTATTTTGCAGATGGTGCACTCCCGAACTGTTGTCCTGTGCTCACTCGACTTTGTGCCTTCCAACTGGTAAAGATATTGTAATGTATTCCAGCCATCGATTTCTCTTTTGACATCACACATTAGGGGGAATCTATTATAACCCAAAAATTCTCTACCTATGCATACATGGCATTGGCCTTTTCACTTACACAATTTTCCAAATTACTGTTGAGAATCCTTCTTAAAAAAAACATTTTTTGGAGCATGTATATGTCCTAGTCCACTATTGCATGCGTACACATGCTAGTTGCATACTAGAGAACCCGTGTTTACCTCCAAAATTTGCAAACAAAAAAAACTTGAAAGGATTTTGGCGGAGTTAGCATGTTATTGGAGGTTTCCCAACCATTTTACCCATTGTAGCATGCCCCAAAACCGAATAACCATATTTTTGTCATATAAAAAAAGGTCTTGGGATCTCATTCCGACATCAAGCAAGAGAAAAGAGAAACTCTTCCAAAATCCATTCCCCCTCTAGCCCAAGTTTTGAAACCCTTTCTGAGATTTGGCGTCAACATTTCCTCTTCAGCCTTTTCTCCTTATAGAATCCCTTCTATTTTCCCAAAGAGATCAGTTGATTGTGAGAGGAAGCATGGAAATGATGCACTTGGAGCAGCACTAAGAGGATCCTGGGCCTTGTTCGCGAAGAGTTTTTACGATCAAGAAGGTTGTATTATTTTAATCCTCGGTTTGAATAAGAGTTCTTTTCATGTCCCAATTCATTGCATATTTGTATCTTTATTGCTTAATACATCTACATTTAAATCTAAATGCTAACATTGATAAGTAGAGTGTTAGGGTCCTAACCCACACATAGGTAGATCAATATATTCGAATGTAATAAAGGTCAATATTAATAAGGCCTTTCAATAATAGAATAAGGCGGATGTAAGAAGACCTAATAGAAGCTTTTGCTTCTAGAAAGATCTTCCTCTAGATGCTTCTCTTGATAGACATATTTAGTATAAATAAGGGTCGAGGGTATGAAAATCCTAGCTTGGAGATTATTGTAACAGAGCACTACTCGACTGAAGGTTGTGCCCTCGAAGAGGCCCATGAACATTTATTTTTGAATCAAAGTGTTATTTTTGTTGTTCTTATATCATTTATGTGTTATTGTGGAGATTATGCTGGTTATATTACTATTATTCTGCAATTTCTAGCATTTTATTTTTATTCTGCCTATTTATTATATCTGGTATCTTGCATAGAGATTGCATATTTATAGCATATTTTTCCTAAGTGTTCTTGCAGTTCAGCTTCAGGAGGAGAGACACAGCTTAGGAAACTAGAAAGGTGAAGGAAGTTTGCATCAGACGTTAGGGACTAAGGTACACTTATCCGTCTTCCTTCTTCTCATTTTTCTCTTTGTTTGGGTAGTTTTTGGATAGCTTATGATTAGGACTGTCTTTTAATGGAAGTTTGTACTCTTCCTATATTCCGACCCAGTATAGTAATAGGGGGATTTTTCCTACTAACACTGCTTTGAATACTTTTTGTCTTTTTGAAGAGGCTACACATGTAACTAGATAGAAGAAAAAATCATGTTTTTGTGTGATGATGAACTAGACATAGCAATTCCATGAAAAGGGATCGTCAACACCTATGAATTCGTCTAACTATATATATATATTTTATATTAATGTAAATACATATTTTGTTATTGGAAAAAAAAAGTTAAAATTTGAATTAATAAAAAATTTGTGAACAAACTGTACAATAGGGTTTTAAAAATAAAAATGATGATTATAAGACATACTATAGGATCCATATATAAGAATAGACCTATATACTTTTTCAAAATTCCAATTTAATAATTTCTTTGAAACCTACAAGTACACTATATGATAAAGTAAGATAATAACAATATTTTTCGATAGAAAATTCTATACTAATGTTCTTGTTTGGGATTGAGTCAGTGTTCAATTACATATTTACCTTTCCTTTTAGATTTCTTTCCAGCAACTTAAGTCGAAACTTATTAATTGTACTGGGGCATAGTGTATGCATCGTAAATCGAATTAACTTCTTCTTCTTCTTCCATAGGGATGAGTGCAAGCCTTGGAGTGGTTGTCAAGTTTCCCATGGAGCCTTTATTTTTCCTTTGGTGTATCCTCCCCTTAAGTTTCAGTGATATTTATAAGGGGAAAGGACTCTCACTTCGGAATTATGCACTTGGAGCAGCTATAAGAGGATCCTGGGCCTTTTTCGCGAAGCGTTTTTATGATCAAGAAGGTTGTAATATTTTAATCCTTAGTTTGAATAAGAGTTCTTTTCATGTCCAAATTCATTGCATATTTGTATCTTTATTGCTTAATACATCTACATTTAAATCTGAACGCTAACATTGATAAGTAGAGATTGCATATTTATAGCATATTTTTCCTAAGTGTTCTTGCAGGTCAACTTCAGGAGGAGACACGCAGCTTAGGAAACTACAAAGGTGAAGGAAGTTTGCATCGGACATTAGGGACTAAGGTACACTTATCCATGTTCCTTCTTCTCATTTTTCTCTTTGTTTGGGTAGTTTTTGGATAGTTTATGATTAGGGTTGTCTTTTAATGGAAGTTTGTGCTCTTCCTATATTCCGACCCAATATAGTAATAGGGGGATTTTCCCCGCTAACACTACTTTGAATACTTTTTGTCTTTTTGAAGAGGCTACACATGTAACTGGATAGAAGAAAAAATAATGTTTTTGTGTGATGATGATTTAGACATAGGAATTCCATGGAAAAGGATCATCAACACCTATGAATTCCATGGGAATCTAACTATATATATTTTTTTGTATTAATGTAAATACATATTTTGTTCTTGGAAAAAAAAAGTTAAAGTTTGAATTAATAAAAAAACTGTGAACAAATTGTACAATAGGATTTTACAAATAAAAAATGATGATTAGAAGACATGCTCTAGAATCCACATATAAGAATAGACCTATATACTTTTTGAAACTTCCAATTTAATAATTTGTTTGAAGCCTACAAGTATACTATTTGATGAACTGAGATAATAACAATATTTTTCGATAGAAAATTCTATACTAATGTTCTTGTTTGGGATTGATTCAGGTGTTCAATTACATATTTACCTTTCCTTTTAGATTTCTTTCTAGCAACTTAAGTCCAAACTTATTAATTGTACTGGGGCATAGTGTATGCATCGTAAATCGAATTAAGTTCTTCTTCTTCTTCCATAGGGATGAGTGTAAGTCTTGGAGTGGTTGTCAAGTTTCCCATGGAGCCTTTATTTTTCCTTGGGTGTATCCTCCCCTGAGTTTCAGTGATATTTATAAGGGGAAAGGACTCTCACATGAATTAGTGGGGCTTCGAGTAACAATTATATATTCTTTGTCTCTTGGCCCAAAGTGACTTTTCCTATAGTGCTCTTGATTTCTATCAACTAACGTTTCACCTTAGCACTATGTCACCATGTAGTATTCAATTTTGTTTCATTTTGAAAAAGGATCCTTCAAGCTTTGGTTCCATAAAATAAGGTACATGTTTTCATTTAGGGCGAGAGGAGATTGTGTGCCCAACCTCAGAAGTGATCTACAATGAAATTTAACATGCTGATAGTCTAGTTTTTGTTTTCATACATATTCACCTGCATTCAACTAGACCTCTTTGGGAAACACTTTTGAGAGATCCATTTTGGCACATATCCTCATAAGGTCATGCATTAACTTTTTGTCATTTTAGGGTTGTAGTTGTGAAGTTTTTGGATGTCATTTATAATCTTGAATAGAGTCTTTAGAGGCCAAAATTGAAGGGGAACATTGAGGAGCCTTACCCATAGCAAGGTCGACGATAAATTTGATCCATGGAGGGATCAAAGTTTGGATACCAAGGCTTCATCAAAAGGATAACAATTCCCCAAATACATGGACTAGATTTGAAAATATTTCCCATATAAACAACTGCATCAAATTCTATAATAAAGAAGTTGCATGAATATAGGTAAATATGAGCCTCTTTTAATAAAAGGGGCTTCCTACTTCGAGAAACCCAATTATGAAAATATACCGAATAACGCCACAAGCCAGTTTGGTTCCATAAAATTAGGTACATGTTTTCATTTAGGGTGGGAGAAGATTGTGTTCCCAACCTCAGAAGTGATCTACAATGAAATTTAACATGCTCATAGTCCAGTTTTTGTTTCCGTACATATTCACCTGCATTCAACTAG
>SNQJ01S0017828.1:107940-126123 GCA_010110895.2 Picea sitchensis | reverse complement strand
TGCCCTAATTATATATTTGTGACTAAATAAATTATATACAAGGTGTACAACTATGAATACACATCTATGTTACAAGAATGATAAATGTGAAATATGTATGCTATGACAAAGAAAAATACTTAGGTTTTGTCTAAACAATGTTTTTATGTTTTATATTTTTAAATTTTAATATGTATGTGAAAATAACATTTCTGCATAAAACCTCCAAGAGTTAGCTCAATCGGTTGAACCATTTCCCCAAGTCATATTCGGGTAATCTGGGAAGATAGGGGCATCTCCTGAGACCTTCTTTGTAAAAAATAAAAGTATGGTCTAAATAAATTCTTTCAACATTTACACACAAATAATTACTCAATCATTTTGGATCCTATGAGGTTTTCCTTCGAAAAAATAACCATAAATCTTTCCACCATATATCTCAACCAAAGTCTTCCAACATTGACCCCCAACTAATAAATCAACCCTTTTTGTGTCATTTACCATTGAAATAAGTGTGCCCACAATGTTCCAGTACTTCCATTTGAGAAACAAAGTTCTCAAGAAGATTTGAGAAGACCATTGTTCCCTCTACCATAGAAATAAGAGTGCCCACAAGGTTCTTAGACTTCCTTTCGAGCACCTAAGTTCTCAAAAAATATTCAAGAAAACCACTTCTTCTTCTACCTTGAAAAATGAGTGCCCACAAGGTTACAAAATAGAATTTTTAATTAGAAAACAACCAAAAAAATAAGAACAATAATGATAAATGAAAGTAAATAGATACCAACATTGCCAAACTATATTAAGTGGTGCATATTGAGACTCAATGAGATGTGACTAAGATGTGATGTTGGATTGATGCTCTCATTGAGTCTCCTATGTTTAAACTCCACTCTCCAAGCTCTTATTTGTACTCTAAAAGCCAATGGAGAAATTTCTTATATCCTTTCACAATATGTGATAGCAATGATATTTTCATGCTTTTATAAAACTAATTTAATAATTAAGTTTAATGTTTGCATTTTTTTAAATTAATTTTTTTCACATTTTCATTTATAATAAATCTTTTTCTATATATAACATATATTTTTAGAAAAACACTAATAATTTCTTCAATGAATAATCAATAAAAAGTTTTTTTAGAAAACCATCTTTAAACCCAATTTCTTATTAATAATGAATTCCTTCCAAATACAATACCTCAACTTTGAATTACTCATAGCATAAATATACACTATTTAATTATATCTCATAATCTTATTTAATAGTTTTACTATGATTTTTCCTCGGATGGGGTGTCTTCTTGACCTGTCTCAAGGATAGATGGAGAAGCTCTCAGAGTCCACTTTGGATCTTGTTTTTCCATGCATTTTCGTGTTAATAGTGCCATGTCACATCGCGAGCGAGAACACTAACTTACCCTATCACCTGAAGTGTGAGAAAATCGGGGTGATGTTGATCAAAAGTACCGTGGCTCTAGTTGGAAATTATTATATTCATCCTCTCTTCATGATGGCAGTAATTTCACCCCCTCCATCTCGCTTTCCACACATTCCTTCATTGAATGTTAGATTGTCATTCCCATTTCTTCTCGTGGGATTCTGATGTGCAGTCTTGTTGATGATATGAGGGAAATCATAGAATACTTTACCTTCTCTATGCCTCGTCTCTGATTCCATGGGCATTCGCACAGGGGAAGCAACTTAGGAGGGAGAATGGCTTGTCCTCCAAGAGAAGTTATGTTGTCGTTTAATTCACTGGAGAGTGTCTCTTCTTCTTCTCCCTCCCTCATCAACAAAGAGAGAAATATGAAAAATTGGTAGGATGTTGTCGAGCTCTTGGGTTGTAAGGTTGAATGGGAGGATGTTAATTATGCAAAAAATGGTGAAGGAAACTGGCCAAATTCTATTCAGAGGGCCACCTCTGTAGTTGATAACGATTTCCATCATGAAGACCATAAGGAGACTCCCCCGAGTGCAAAGGATATCCCTTCGGTCAAATGCTCCTCTCCTGAGTTCAGACTCTTGATTATAAAACTACAACATTTTAATGTTGGTTTTGTCAACAACCACTACATCTATGTGTTTTGTATCATCACACACACTCCTCTTCAACAAAGAACAAAGGTAATAAAACTATACCAAAAATATGGAAAGAATGTGAACCAAGAGATCCAAACAATGTAAAAGGTCAAAATGACATAACTTAAAACTTTGCAAATCTAGAGATGGAGAACACCGTTGGTCTTGAAACAATGAATGAGGACAAAGAAGACGACAAATGGAACTAATAAGGAGGAATGAAAAAAATATATGAATCTAAAACTTTTGATTTCTATAAAGATTTAGCACAATTTTCAACTATTGAACATTTGAGTTCTCCATAGAACAACGACATTCTATTTCTCCTTATAATCTGAACCATTAGCTTCATTCAAATAGGAACCTTCTTCAAGGGTGTGACAAGAGGTTTCATTAATTTTTAAAATTATCACATATATTTTTGAAGTAGGGAGGCTCTTGTAACATTTGCAATATATATATATATATATATATATATATATATATACTGATTTACTGTTGAAGAAAACTATTTAAGGAAAAGCAAACCACTTGAATTAGGTTTTGGGTTGTTACTTATTTACTGTTGAGGAAAACTAAATGTTTGAAAATGACAAATTCTAAGTGTGTTGGTGCGGTGCCCTTTGTTTTTGCCCCTCTAAGCCATCCGTATTTGAATTAACCTTTTAGTGTGAGTACAAACATGTCTAACTCTTAGAAACTCTAATCAAATCGTCTTAAAATTGGATTCGTAGTTTTTGGGCAATATATTGTTAAATTTGTAAGTTCGATCATTTGAGTCGGATTTCTTTATTGTAATGACGGGATTAAAATCTAAGTGTGTTGGTGCGGTGCCCTCCGTTTTTGGCCCTCTAAACCATCCGTATTTGAATTAACCTTTTAGTGTCAGTACAAACATGTCTAAATCTTATAAACGCTAATCATATCGTCTTAAAATTGGATTGTTGGTAGTTTTTGGGCAATATATTGTTAAACTTGTAAGTTCGATCATTTGAGCCGGATTTCTCTATTGTAATTACGGGATTATCAGTCAACTTTACCCCCCAAAAAACATAAGGTTTCCTACTCATCCATCCCCATTACCGAATTCTACATACCCATTACCGAATTCTACACTTCACAGAGGGTCGCAGGCTTTGAAGTTGAGATTGAAAATTCTGTATCGCAAAACCAGAAACCAGAGCAAGTTCACGCGCCCAATTTGATACTGGGTATCACAAACCTAATAAATGCTAACGATTTTACTGAGTAGGAATTTTTGGATGGATGGGTCATTTGAATCAATGAACCTATATAGATATCCTTATATTTTTGGATATATCTCAACTGACATATCTCAACTGACATTAAGAGATGGAAGATTTACATTCTGGAAACTTTCAGCGATTTCTCATGGATATATGACCAATTTAGATTTGGATTTATCAATAAGAAAACGTTTCACAATCTCGACATACTGAACTGGAAAATTATGTTTTAGAGAAAATAACACTAAATTGCGATATCTTCTCATACCTAACTATAAAATGCGCTTCTGGCGAAACAAATGCACTAGCCAATAAATAATAATGGAATAATATGGGGATGGAATCATTGGCGCTATAAACTGAAGCAACTATTTGGAGTATGATAATGCGTACGTTCATGCTGTGGAGCCGCTACTGTGCAAGTATAATGTTGCAGAGAACGATTGGGCTTCTCACACTGTAATTACTATATCTCCAAGTTAGGGCACCGGATATCACTGCGTTCTTCGGTACGGTTGCATTGATCCCTTAAACGTTCACAATGAAAGGTAGACTCTAATTTGCAGAGGTGAATGCAAGAATGCTTGGCTGGACCGATATCCTCACTGCGAAAGGCGCCTCCACTAGGGCTCTGTATGTGGAATGGGCAGGTCCAACATTGGTTAATGTTCTTGAAAGTTTGGTGGAAATCCCCTCTCGACCCTTCACAAACCCCATCATGGATGGATAATTAAGTGTTGAAACTCCCATTCTAGGAGCCCCAGAACAAGTGCTACAATCTCCTGTCACCATACGTAGAGGAGCAGTGTCATAACCTGCACTGCAGAGCATGTTGATGTAGGAATTAACGTTGGCGTCGTATACAAGCCCCGGATCGATGGCCTTCACTGGATTTATCTGACCAGAACCGTATGCCACTTCTTTGTCTTCGTTGCCAGTGTAGTTCGGATCCAGGTGAGAAGCTGAGCTGTATTGCATCAATGGAATTTGATTAGAATGTAAGCCTGCCTTAAGAGCATGCATGAATCTAAGCAATGGAATACCTGTTGTCATGAGGGCCGACTTCATCGCAGAGGGAGACCAATCGATGTTGAAGGATTTGACGTAGGCGGCATCTCCTGATACGTGAGGACAAGCCATTGATGTCCCAGATATTTTGTTATAATTCACAAATCCCCTGTCTTCACTGTTTTCTGTCACAGCTGAATCTTTTGAATAGTGGGACTCGGGAGCAGTAATGTCCCACTATTCACACATGAGAATTGCATTAATTGAAATCGCTGCAAGGGTGTTAAATATTATGTAACCTCAACAGCCTGAATGTACACTGCTAGCTGTCCTAGCCAGCTGTACTATCATTTCTTGATGTTCTTGATTTGCTTGAGCCTATTTAGCTCAACTCTTTTCCCTTTTTTCATATACTCTTTTCCTCACATACTTAATATACTGAATTCTATTTTCTGTTATTCTCTTTCTCTGTATTCTCTGCTTCTCAATTTATCATGGTATCAGAGCATCATCCGTAAGCCTCTTCACACAGTCTGTAGAGCAACACGATCCTAAGAAGTCCACAGCTTAAACTGTCAATGAGAGCACGGGACACAGTTTCTATACAAGGTTTGGAGAGTAGTCCGTCAGTCCGCTCAAAAACTCATTGCAGACAAAAAGTGCGAGGAAGCAGAAACCGCAGAAGGCCGAAACAATAAAGAATTGTGAACATTTAAAGATTCGTGAAAGATTCACGAAGAAGAGTTGCAAAAGGCAGAAACAATTAAAGATACGTGAGTTCTTTAAAGAATTCGTGAAATTCTTTCCAATTCGTGAAAGATTCACGAATTTCCTTCTTCAGGAGAAACTCTTTGCAGAGGCAACAAAAAACACGCTAAAGAAGCAAAGGACAAGCAGTCACAGCCGTAAGATCCATCCTGCTAACAGATCTGAGGTGTTAATCGAGTTCAGAAAGGACGAGGAGCGTGCATTTTAAGTTTTTGACATTTCGCGGACCGGGAAACATAAGAGGGAGAGTCTTTCGACTCCCATAGATGTGAAACTGTGAAAACGTGCCAGCCATTGGATCTGGAGGGCAGTGGCATGAGAGTCGCTAGATCAAGGATAAGTGCACGGGGTTTAGTCCCTGGGAGACGCACAAAAGATTTGATCTGAGCTGTCAGATGTCATACTAGTAGCTGTAGTTCGTTGGACCAGGTGAAGCTGCACGGAAGATAACGATGCGACCATTAAGAGTCTCAAAGCACAGGAGGAAGGATCCAAGTCATCAGATCTCGCATAAAAGATCAATAGCCATCGGATCCAGAAAGAGGAGAACGAGGTTTAACCCTCAGAGAAGAAAAGAAGAGGACTCAAAAAAATCATGAAAGCATCATGACCGTCTACAGGAGGACACGTGGCAAGCGGTCAAGGTTTCGGGGAAAGGCCCAAAAGATTTCGAAGCATCGATCATAGGCAGATCTGGACCATTGGTCCACATCGTGATTTTGGGTATTGCGAGTTGGAAGGATAGAGGTCCTTGTCTCCCAAAACCCCAAATCTTGAAATAGCGAAATAGTGAGGCGAGACGTGGACCGTAGATCTCAGGGGTTATTGTGAGTCGTTGAACGAACACCAAGACATTTCGGCATTTCAGCAACTGGGGATTCAAAAGACAAAGGAATGGGATGCTTGCATCGCGATTCCCTGAATCACGAAACCCCGAAATAACTAGGATCATTAGATCGAGGAAGGCTCAAAGCTATTGATTTCGTAGTAGATATGATTTCAGACTTTTGGAAACCAGGAATTGGAGGGACAAGGAGTTAACCCCTCCACATCGGTGAATTGCAAAAGACGGTATCACTTTGGCGTTAAACGTCTCGACACAGAGTGGTGGTCACGTGGACGGAGGCTAAGGGAGGAGCCAAATCACGTTAAGCCCTTTTTGACATTTCGGGACCCCAGAGTTTGAAGGACCTAGAATCGTTGCAGCCGGAATCGCGAAATCGCGAAAAATGAAATCCCAAAAGGATCTGGACCATCAGATCATAGGAGGATATAGACCGTCGATGCAAGCACCATCGCAATTTTGGCTACTGAGAAATCAGAGGCGAGAGTCTCGTGAACTTGCGATACACGAAATTTAAAAATAATCTGAGTCGTTGATCGAGTATAGATCTGGACTGTTAGATCTCCGATCGTGGAGGATTGTAGATTGTTGATCACGATATTTCAAAGAAACTATGGTCATTGATCTCAAATCAACGAGGATCATTGATCCTTGAAGCAATTTCTCATTTTTGCTATTCGAAGGAACTGCTACCTTCAGCGTAAAAAATGCAAAGTCTCAAAACGTGAAAGCCCATAGAGCCTGGTTTTTTCGCGCACGGTCATATGAGAAGATAAACTTTCTTTGGCTCTCGAGTAAACTCAAAAAGCCCTATTCTGCCATTAGAGGGGTTACAGTTGCTGTAGTGTTATAGTTGCTAAAGAACAGAGCTCATAGTTATGAATCAACATATCTTGCGCTCGGATAATTAGATCCAGCCAGATCGAAGTCAAACAAGTGGTTTACACCGCGTTTTTTGGTCCAAAGTCACTGGAAGAAATTTGAAGACCTGGTTTTACGTGTAGGAAACAGGTAAATACGAAATTTTCTAACAATTTTTTTTGTTTTTTCAAATTCTTTAAAGATGGCCACGTCTAGCAATTTAGGACCAACTCAAGGTCTGATTCTTCTTAGAAATAATTATGAGTTTTGGTTTATTCGAATGAGATCCTTATTGCAAGCACAAGAGTGCTGGGATCCAGTGGATCTGGGATATGTGGAACCAGATCCAATAGACCTTGCCCCCATGACAAACCAACATAGAACTGCTTAGGCAACACAGAGGAACAGAGAGAATAAAGCCAAATTATGGATTCAAAATTCAGTGGATGACTCGATTTTCTCAAAAATCAAAGGCGTTGTTACTTCAAAATAGGCCTGGGACATCCTTAAATCAGCCTACCAAGGAAATGACAGTGTCAAAACAGTCAAACTGCAAACCTTGAGGATGCAATTTGAGACTTTAAGAATGACAGAGTCTGAAAATGTGGATCAGTTTATGACCAGAGTCATGGGAACCGTAAACCAGATCATGTTGACTGATGAAGCCATCCCTGATCAACGCATTGTTGAGAAAGTCCTCAGAAATCTACCAAATAGATTCGAAATGGTCATTACAGCAATCCTTGAATCCAAGGATCTGTCACTTTTTTCAACAAATGAACTAATTGGTTCCCTGTTGACGCACGAGACCAAACTACATCTCACAGATGAGTCAATCTCCAATTCCTTCAAAACTCAATTCTCTTTCAGTAGAGGGAGAGGCAGAGGGAGAAGCATAGGTCACCAAGAAAGAGGGAGCAGCCCAAGTAACCCTCACTCTGGTCGAGGACACAGACAACAGATCCTGAATCAAAATTTCCAAGGTCACAGACAATAGAATCAGAATCAGAGTTTCCAACCTCAAAGAGGCAGAGGGAGAAGATCAAATGACAAATCAAGCATACAATGTTATTACAGCAAAAAGTATGGGCACTATGAATCTGAATGTAGGAAGAAGCAAGCAGATCAACTCTCAGGAAGAGCACGTGTCTCAAATCATATAGGAGAAACCTCAGAAGGTATGTTTCTCTCATGCCACAAGTCTGAAGAAAAACCTAAAGATCTCTGGTTACTGCACAATGGATGCAACAATCACACGATAATTAACAAAGATTTACTTTCATGCATTGATTCTTCAATTTTATTTGATATTACACTTGAAAATGATTCCTTAGTCAAAGTGTAAGGATAAGGAACTATACCTATTATTACTAAACAAAATGTAAAGAAAGACATAAACAATGTTTATCATGTTCCAGATCTGAAACATAATCTGCTAAGTGTAGGACAACTCATTGAACATGGCTATAAGGTACTTTTTGAGGGAGCATCTTGCAGGATATATGATAAAACCCCCAACAGAGAATTGATTTCTGAAATCCACATGATTCAGAATAGGATGTTTCCCCTGATCCTCAGAACTGCAAATCTGATCCAAACATATGCACAAAGTGCATCCACCCCCAATGGAACTATGGTTTGGCATACAAGATTTTGACATCTACCCTTTTAGAGTCTAATTCTTCTACAGAAGCACTCCATGGTCAAAGGTCACCCTATCTTCAAAGAGCGAAATCCCCCATGTGAGTCTTGCATACCTAGAAAACATAAGAGAACTAGTTTTCCATAGTCCTCCACTCAAGCCAAACAACATCTCGAACTTGTTCACACTAACTTATGTGGACCAATGCAAACAGAGTCATTAGGTGGTAGCTTTTATTTTCTAACGTTTATTGATAACTTTAGTAGGAAAATCTGGATCTATTTTCCCAGACACAAGTCTGAAACTTTTACAAAATTCAAAGAATTCAAAGCAGAAGTTGAAAAACAGAGTGACAAATATATAAAATCTCTCAGGTCAGATGGAGGAGGAGAATACAACTCCAATGAATATGCAAATTTCTGCAAATCACAAGGCATTATCATGCAAACTACAACTAGGTATACTCCACAACAGAATGGAGTGGCTGAAAGGAAAAACCAGACAATAATAAACATGGCAAGAAGCCTACTCAAAGAGAAATGTTTGTCAAAGCTAAATGTTTCTCATCTAAATGAGTGGGACAAAGCTAAATGTTTCTCATCTAAATGAGTGGGACAAAGCTAAATGTTTCTCATCTAAGGACATTCGGATGCATAGCATACGCTCACATCCCTTCTGAATTAAGGAAGAAACTTGATGATAGAAGTGAGAAATTCATTTTTACTAGATACAGTGAAACATCTAAAGCTTACAGGCTTTATAATCCAATCTCAAATAAACTAATTCTCAGCAGAGATGTAAAATTTCTGGAAAATCAACTCTAGAATGAATTTGAATGCAAATGGATAGTCAAAATCCATTGCTACCCAGTTCTAAAAACACAGAAAATTCAGGACAACCAATACCTCAACCCGCTCTTCCAAGATTGCAGGTACAAGGACAACCTAAAAATTCTCAGGATAACTCAACTTCAAGCAGAGACTCATCCTTTGAACCTCAAAATCAGAGAACTCGAAGTTTGAGAGAAATCCATCAACAGTTGGATGACATTGAACAACACAATATTTTTTCATTAATGTCATGCCAACCTACATATTTTAAAGAAGCAGCTAAGGAGCCACATTGGGTTCAAGCCATGACCCAAGAGATTGTCTCCACTGAGAAGAACAAGACATGGGATCTTGTTGATTTGCCTAGACACAAGAAAAGTATTGGTGTCAAGTGGGTTTACAAAAATAAACTCAATGAAAAAGGGTAGATTGAAAAACACAAGGCAAGACTTGTTGCCAAAGGATTCTCACAACAACCAGGTAATGATTATGGTGACACTTTTTCTCCAGTAGCAATATTAGACACTGTAAGAATTCTATTGACCATAGCAGCCCAACACAAATGGAAAGTATACTAGATGGATGTCAAGTCAGCTTCCATTTATGGTTTCTTAGAAGAAGTTTATATCGATCAACCACCTGGATTTGAAGTCCAAGAGTAGCCAGCCAAAGTATATCGGTTGAAGAAAGATTTTTATGGATTAAAGCAAGCCCCATGAGCCTGGTACAGAAGAATTGACACTTACCTGATCAAAAGTGGTTTTAGCAAAAGCCAAAATGAGCCAACTCTTTACACCAAAACAGATCAGCACAGTAAAATTTTGATTGTATGTTTATATGTTGATGACATGATATATACTGGAAATCTTGAGTTAACCAGTTTTAAACATGCCATGCAATCTGAGTTTGAGATGACAGATCTTGGAATAATGAAATACGTTTTGGCAATTAAGGTTGATCAATCAACCAAAGGAATTTTTGTCTGTCAGAAAAATTATGCAACAGACATCATCGAAAGATTTTGCATGGAAGAATGCAATCCAGCAGAAACCACTATACCCCTAGGCACAAAATTGAGCAAGAAAGATGAAGGCCCTACAGTGGACCCTACCCTGTACAAAAGTTTAGTAGACAGTTGGTTGTATCTTACAGTAACTAGGCCTAATATTATGTATGCAACCATCCTTGTTTCCAGATTCATGGAATCCCCCAAAGATTCTCACTGGAAGATGGTGAAACGGATTCTGAGATATATTGCAGGAACTCTCAATTTTGTCTTATGGTACACTCAATCTGATGATAATCATCTCTCTAGTTACACAGACAGTGATTTTGCAGGAAGCCTAGACGACAGGAAAAACACCTAAGGACATGTTTTTTACCTTGGCACGAACCTGATTTCATGGGCATCAAAGAAGCAGGCAATTGTATCAATATCTTCTGCAGAGGCAGAGTATGTCGTTGCTCCCTCAACTTCCTGTCAAACTGTGTGTCTGAGAAGAATATTGAAAGATATATCACATATAGAGAAGGATCCAACTCCTAGCTTCTGTGACAACACCTCAACAATTGCTCTATCCAAAAATTGTGTGTTTCACAAGAAAAGCAAACACATTGACACTCACTTTCACTTCATCCATGAGATAGTCAATAATGGTGACATAGCAATTCAATTATGTGGCTTTCGAGATCAGCTTCCAGATATCTTCACAAAGACACTGGGAAAATCTGTTTTTGATTTTCAGAGACAACACCTAGGCATCATCAGTACTGATGTTTGTAACTGTTGAGTTTAAGAGGGAGTGTTAAATATAATGTAACCTCAACAACCTGATTGTACACTGCTAGCTGTCATGGCCAGTTGTACTATCATTTCTTGATGTTCTTGATTTGCTTGAGCCTATTTAGCTTAGCTCTTTTCTCTTTTCTCATATACTCTTTTCCTCATATACCTAATATACTGAATTCTATTTTTTGTTCTGCTCCTTCTCTTTATTCTTTGTTTCTCAATTTATCAAAGGGAACTTCTAATAAAATAGATTGAATTCAAAGAACTATCAAAGCTTACCTTGAGAATACTTTCAATGATTGGACTTGGTCCTCGTGAGGAGAATGAAGCAACTACACGTGCAGGCAAGTTCTGGGTATAACTTTTTAGTATAGTTGCAACTGGAGACCTGAATGTGTGAATAAGTCCATTGGAATTATTACTTTAATGATCCAGCCTAAAACAAGTAATTCAATTACACAGTAAAAAACCTGTCAAAGCAACCTCCTGCATATAATTGCATGCATATGACTGCAATACAGTTCAGGTGTATGTATCAATGTTAATTAATTAAATTGAAAATTTAGACGTACAAAAAATAATTTACTTCCACAAATTATAATAAATCTATACTAAGGTTGTGTGCTCGTCTATTATTAATGACCCATTCAAATCTGTATAACTATACCAAGTAGATTAATCGACTTCTTGCCCAATCCCCTCCATATATAAACAAGGAAAAGACTACCATCTTTTACCTGGTGGAATTCATGTAGGCTATGAGTTCATCATGGATACCTGGATTGCTTCGAAGTAAAACCTGCAGAGACGTTTGGTGTGTCTCTTCCATAAACTAGAGGATACCATGGTTTCTCCATTGAAAACATATTGATTGCAATTCCCTGATCAGAAAATGATTAGCCATTTGAACTGAGCGCATAAGAAC
This sequence comes from Picea sitchensis, assembly GCA_010110895.2. Lineage (NCBI taxonomy): Eukaryota > Viridiplantae > Streptophyta > Pinopsida > Pinales > Pinaceae > Picea > Picea sitchensis. Next base: position 114,149 of record SNQJ01S0017828.1, on the reverse strand, counting down.
AATCTACAAATACCAACACAATGGAAATAATATGGACAAAATATCAATCAATGAATTTACCGAAAGAGTCTTATTGTTTCCCAGAACCAATTTGCCTTGGAATGTACAATCCATGGTACTTGCAGCTACTGTGAAAGACCAGGGAGGAAAATTGGTAAAGCTTCCCACAATGCCATAGTTGCAAGTCAGAATTCCCTTCTTCATTGCATGAAATGAACCAATGGAAATGCTACTGTTAAAGTAATCAAGAATATGAGCAGGCCCAAGGGAAAGAGAAACAATATCCACGCCATCATGGATGGTGTCCTCGAATGCCGCAAGAATATATGCTTCCCAACAATAACTTCCCCAACAAATTTTGTACACTGCTAGCCTTGACCCTGCTACTCCACCCCGGGCATTTCCTTCTGCTAATCCGTGAAGGCTAGAGTTTCTCACAACGTTTCCAACCACTGTGGAGGCAGTGTGCGTCCCGTGTCCATCCGAGTCTCTTGGAGACATGAACTCTTTCGATGGGTCTTCAATATTGTTAAATATAATGTAACCTCAACAGGCTGACTGTACACTGCTAGTTGTCCTGGCTAGCTGTACTTTCTATTCTTGATTTGCTTGAGCTTATTTAGCTCAACCATCTCCCATTGCATAGGAATCTCTTCACACCTTCTTCATTAACTCTTCTCATTGTACTCTTCTTCATATATTCTAATATACTATTTTATGTTCTATTCTTTCTCTTTGCATTTCTTGCTTCACAATTTATCATGGTATCAGAGCTATAGTAGTAATCCTCTTCACACAGATTGGAGAGCAACACGATCCTCAAATAGCGCAGAGCTTCACGGACCTTGAGAGCATTTTGACACACACTTTTAACAAGGCTTGGAGAGTTTTCCGTCATACTCTCGAAAGATCCTCGCAAGAAACTTCCACGAGGAAGTTGTTCGCTCATATGCTCAAAAGATCAGCGTAAGAATCTCACGCGTCAAAGCAGAGCATACAACACTCGAAAGATCGAGGAAGAAGGGGGTGCGGAAGAAGAAACTTTAAAGATTCTTGTAATTTTCAAGAATCATCAAAGAATTCATGAAGAAGAGCTTCATAAGGTAGAAACGTTGAAGATTTCATGGAATTTGTTCAAATTTCTGAAAGATTGTTGCAGAAGGCAGCATCGTTTAAAGCATTTTGGAAATCGCTCAAATCTATTAAAGACTGTAGAAGACAACGCCAATCTTCAAAGAATTCATGTATTTCTTTCAAATATTTGAAAGATTCACGAATCTTTCTTCCACAAGAGCAAAGAACGCATCCCATCTGCAAAGAACATCCATTGAGGTCGTAAGATTCGTCCTGCGAATGGATCCAGAGCAGAAAACCAATTCAAAAGGGACGAAAAGAGCGCGAAAAATATGAAAGAATTTTAGCCGTCAGATCTTGCGCAAAGGACCGACAGTCGTTGGATCAATGAGAAGGTGCGCGAGGTTTAGTCCTCTGGAGTGCACAGGAGAAATTTCGACTTGTGAAGTCACGAAATCCTGAAATCACTTGGACCGTCCATCAAGAAACACATGGCGAGATCTCGACATTTCGCTGACTCACAAGGTGTAAAGTTCAGAAGACTGTCGTGAGAATTTGCAAATCGCGAGATCACGAGCTATTCTAGACCATTGGATCATCAAATATCATGAGCCGTTGATCTTATCCCATCGCAAAATCGGGGATCGGGAGTTGGACGAGTGAAGGAGACTTATCTCCAAAACCCCGATACGCGAAATCTTGACATCGCAAATCCCGAAGTCTTGAAAAGATCACGGTCATCCATTTGTTCGGACACGTGGTGAACATCGAAGAAACCGTCGGCATATCGGCGACTGGGGTTTCAAGTTGACAAAGGATTTCTATCATCGGGTGTCGCAAGTAGTGAAATTGCGAAACGATGAGGACCATCCATCTTGAAGGGGACAAGTGGCAACAATCTAGGCCTTCGAGGAAAGTCCCGAAAGGAAAGGGCCATCGACATATCGGGATTCGACGTTTCGCGAATCGAGAGGACAAGAAGCACGAGGAAAGTCCCGAAAGGAGGAAAGCTTCTTTATGGGGCCCAGCTGACATCATCTCCTCAAAACGAGGGATCGAGAATGTCCATGGTGAAACCCCTGACGAAGACTTGAGTCGTCCATTTGTTGGGACACGTGGCAGAAATGGAGGCCTTCGGAAAAATCCCGATAGGAGAGTCCATCGACATTATGAGATTCGGAAAATCACGAATCCTGAAGACGAGACGTCCAGAGCATCTGAAATATCGAAATCACGAGAAGAGATCAGGACCATCCATCATAGGAGGATGCGTGGAGGAGATCAAAGCATTCAAGAAATTTCCCGAAAGGAAAAGAGGTATGACTGTGGTCCTGTGAGAACTGGTCACATGGACTAGGGAAAATCCAAGAGGGGCAAAGGCAAGAAAAGCCATATTGGGAAATTGATAAATCAAATATTGGGGATTCAAGAGGACAAAGAACCGAAAAAGTGCATAGCGCTTTAACCTTTCGGCGTGTGGTCACATTGATCGGAGACTAAGGGCCAATTCAAGGCCGATAAGCTCTCATCGACAATCGGCGTTTTGAAAATCGGAAGTTGGAGAGTTCAAAAGTCTCGTCCAATGGAGTTACGAAACCACTGCAAATTACACGCAAGAGACAGGTAAGTAAGAATTTTTCTTCTATTTTGCTGAATTCTTTAAAAGATGGCGTCGTCTAGCAATTTAGGAAAAACTTAGGGTCCGATTCTTCTTGGAAAGAACTATGAGTTCTGGTCTCTTCGGATGAGATCCTTCTTGCAAGAACAAAAGTGTTGGGATCTAGTGTATCATGGATATGTGGAACCAGATCCAGCAGACCTGTCTGCTATGTCTAATCAACAGAAAATTGCTCAGGCAACACAGAGAAACAGAGAAAATAAAGATAAATTTTGGATTCAAAATTCTGTGGATGACTCAATTTTTTCAAAAATCACAGGCGCTGGTACTTTAAAACAGGCCTGGGACATCCTTAAATCTTCCTACCAAGGAAATGACAGGGTCAAAACAGTTAAACTACATACCTTGAGGACACAATTCGAGACTCTAAGGATGACAGAGTCCGAAAATGTTGTTCAGTTCATGACCAGAGTCATGGGCATTGTGAACCAGATCAGACTGACTGGTGAAACCATCACTGATCAACGAATTGTTGAGAAAATCGTCAGAAGTTTACCAAGGAAATTTTTAATGGTTGTAACATCAATCCTTGAATCAAAGGATTTGTCATGTTTTTCAACAGATGAATTAATTGGTTCTCTGGTGACACATGCGACCAAACTGCATCTCACAGATGACTCAATCTCCAATGCTTTCAAAAATCAATTCTCCTTCAGCAGAGGGAGAGGCAGAGGAAGAAGCAGAGGTCACCAAGGAAGAGGGAGTAATGAAAGTAACCCTCACTCCAGTGGAGGTAACAGAAAACAGTATCTGAATCAACATTTCCAAGGTCAAAGGCAACAACAACAAAATCAACATCAGAATTTCCAACCTCAAAGAGGCATAGGGAGAAGATCAAATGAGAAATCAAGCACTCAATGCTATTATTGCCAGAAGTATGGGAACTATGAATCTGAATGCAGGAAGAATAAAGCAGATCATCTCTCAGGCAGAGCACATGTGTTAAATCACATGGGAGAAAACTCAGGAGGTATGTTTCTTTCGTGCCACAAGACTGAACAACAACCTAAATATTTCTGGTTGCTGGACAGTGGATGCAGCAATCACATGACAGGTAACAAAGATTTACTTTCATGCATTGATTCTTCAATCTCATCTAATATTACCCTTGGAAATGATTACTTAGTCAAGGTTCAAGGAAAATGCATTGTTCCTATTCTTACTAAACATAATCTAAAGAAAGACATAAACAATGTCTATCATGTTCCAGATCTAAAACATAATTTGCTAAGTGTAGGACAACTCATTGAACATGACTATAAAGTACTTTTTGAGGGAGCATCTTGCAAGATATATGACAAAATCCCAAGTAGAAAATTAATTTCTGAAATTCATATGACTCAAAATAGGATGTTTCCCCTTACCCTCAGAACTGCAAATCTAAGTCAACCATATGCACAAAGTGCATCAACCCTGAATGAAACAATGGTTTGGCATACAATATTTGGACATCTACCATTTCAGAGTCTAAGTCTTCTTCAAAAGAACTCCATGGTCAAAGGTCTTCCTATATTTAAAGAGGAAATTCCCCCATGTGAGTCCTGCATACTTGGAAAACATAGGAGAACTAGTTTTCCACAGTCTTCCACTCAAGACAAACAACATCTTGAACTTGTTCACACTGACCTATGTGGACCAATGCAAACAGAGTCAATAGGTGGTAGCTTTTACTTTCTAACGTTTATTGATGATTTCAACAGAAAAATATGGATCTATTTTCTGAGACACAAGTCTGAAACCTTTGTAAAATTCTAAAAATTCAAGGCAGAAGCTAAAAAACAGAGTGGCAAATATATCAAATCACTCAGGCCAGATGGAGGAGGAGAATACAACTCCAGAGAATTTACAAATTTCTGCAAATCACAAGGCATTATCATGCAAACAACAACCATATATACTCCACAACAAAATGGAGTGGCTGAAAGGAAAAATCAGACAATAATGAATATGGCAAGAACACTTCTTAAAGAGAAAAGTCTATCAAATATGTTTTGGGCTGAAGCAGTAGCATGCTCAGTTTATCTCCTGAATAGATCTCCAACCACCAAACTAAAGCTAAAAGTCCCTCAAGAAGCATGGAGTGGGACAAAGCTCAATGTTGCACATCTAAGGACATTCAGATGCATAGTATACACTCACATACCTTCTGAATTAAGGAAGAAACTTGATGACAGAAGTGAGAAATATATTTTCACTGGATATAGTGAAACATCTAAAGCTTGCAGGCTTTACAGTCCAATCACCAAGAAACTAATTCTCAACAGAGATGTAAAATTTCTAGAAAATCAATTATGGAATGATTCAGAAAATCAACAAATGGACAGCCAAAATCCATTGCTACCAAGTTTTGAAAATGCAGAAAATTCAGAACAACAAGTACCTCAAACTATTCTTCCACGATTGCAAGTACAAAGACAACTTAAAAATTCTCAGAATAACTCAACTTCCAGCAGAGAATCATTCTCTGAACCACAAAATCAGAGAACTCGAAGTTTAAGAGAAATCCATCAGCAGTTGGATGACTTTGAACAACACAACCTTTTTGCTTTAATGTCATGTCAACCTACATCCTTTAAGGAAGAAGCTAAGGAGCCACATTGGGTTCAATCCATGAACCAAGAAATTGACTCCATTGAGAAGAACAAGACATGGGATCTTGTTGATTTTCCAACTCACAAGAAGAGTATTGGTGTCAAGTGGGTTTACAAAACTAAACTCAATGAAAAAGGGCAGATTGAAAAACACAAGGCAAGACTTGTTACCAAAGGATTTTCACAACAACCAGGTACTGATTATGATGAAACTTTTGCTCCAATAGCAAGACTAGACACTGCAAGGACTCTATTGGCCATAACATCCCAACACAAATGGCAAGTATATCAGATGGATGTCAAGTCAGCATTCCTGAATGGTTTTTTAGAAGAAGAAGTTTATGTCGATCAACCACCTGGATTTGAAGTCCAAGAGCATCCAACCAAAGTATATCGGTTGAATAAATCCTTGTATGGCTTAAAGCAAGCTCCAAGAGCGTGGTACAACAAAATTGACACTTACCTGATCAAAAGTGGTTTTAACAGAAGCCAAAATGAGACAACTCTTTACACCAAAATAGATTAGCACGGTAAAATTTTGATTGTATGTTTATATGTTGATGACATGATCTATATTGGAAATCTTGAGTTAACCAGTTTTAAACATGCCATGCAATCTGAGTTTGAGATGACAGATCTTGGCATAATGAAATATTTTTTAGGGATTGAGGTTGATCAATCAACCAAAGGAATTTTTGTCTATCAGCAAAAGTATGCAGCAGACATCATCAAAAGATTTCGCATGGAAGAATGCAATCCAGCAGAAACCCCTATACCTCTAGGCACAAAATTGAGCAAGAAAGATAAAGGCCCTACAATGGACCCTACCCTATACAAAATTTTAGTAGGCAGTTTGTTGTATCTTA
>SNQJ01S0017828.1:55445-100040 GCA_010110895.2 Picea sitchensis | reverse complement strand
GAAAATGTCTCCTTGGTATATATAGGAGACTAGGAGGTATAATTACAACTAATGGCCTAAAGCTGACATAAATAAAATAACATTACTAATATAATATGCCCCAATTAAGGGGTAATGAGACAATATTAGGGCTTAACAAAGTCCTAGGATGGTTTCCTTTGATTGGAATGACCTTGTTGAGCCTCACCTTCCTTCTTATATGCCTTTTCAAATAAGGGTTGAATTTAATTCAAAAAACATTTACCGATGTATTGTAGATGAAGGAGACTCTGCAATGTAATATACCTCAAAAACTGTCTAAAAAAAATAAAAAAATGTTTGTATAAGTATCCTTGAAAATTTCGAGATTCAAGCAAGTAAGCTTTCTATTATACGGCTTGAGTCTGAAATTTTGCAAGAGTCCTCACTGTCGTCGACTGTCATTATCATTCAACTTAAATTTTTCTGATCGACGATAAGTGTTTACTCCTCATTCAATGTTTATTTCAATTCTTGTAATTATAATTACTTTCCTATCTATTTGTACCTATGACCATTACCATAGTCTTAAGAACACAAACGACTTTGGGACTTTATGGTCAAATCCTTACACGTTAGACCCTACAAATAACCCATTACCATATGTTTACAATACAAACGAATTTGGGGGTTGATGGCCTAGGCCTCATGCATTAGTCCACACACATAATCAAATGATGAAAACGACCAAACAGACTTAGGTAAAAGTAGAGTATTAGTCTATACTCCTCTGTGATAATTTTAAATATAAACAGACTCCTATAGTTTTCTTTTTTTTAAATATCTGGATACAGGATAGTGGATAGGTAAGGCCTTCTGGTTAAACTTAGAGTACGAATATTTCATAATCCTCAGATCATAATCAAATTCACCTACACCATTGGATTACAAGTATTGGGTCTTGCGCTTATTTCATATGCCCACTGGCTATGACCACGGGCCAAATCAAAATGTCTTTCACATTTCGGCATTTCGGCATTTTGGCAAGTCGAAATCTCCTAAATGGAGCCAGATCAATGGTCCACAAAACTTCATAATCTGATCCCTTCTTTAATTAATCGAATGGCTAACGGGATTTCAGCATTTTTCCCTTCGAGTCATCGTCACTCCAACATTATAAAATTCATGATCACAAAATCTCTGAAGTGATCAGATGGTTCACATAACCCACTGAGATGGATGATTGACGACATTTTGGAGTTTTTCTTTTCGGGTTTTCGAGACTCACAATAATCCCTTTCGGCATTTAAGAGTCCTTAACATGCTCTGATCTTTCGCATTTCGCGACTTCATCATTCTTTTCTTANTGTGATGACAAATTCTATCGTTGGAAGTAAAACACTATATGGGATGTTCATTTATTTCAATTCCGAATGAGATATGTAATACTATTTTAAAAAGAATTACAGGGTTTCCCTTCCGCCTACTTGTAATGGCATACTGGTTATTTTACTGGTTTAATATACTAGCACCATATTGGCTACTTCCTCAAAAGGATTCTAAAAAAGGAAAAAATACTTGGCTATTTCTAGCTACATGTATATCTTGTTTATAGTTGACTGCAGATTGCATGATGGTATATGAATTCAATTTGCCCTTACTGTACTTGTGTTAAAGACTTTCCTTTTGAACTTTTAGGTGATTGTGCCTTAGCCTTTGTATGCCACCAAATACCATCACCACCCTGGTTTAACTTTTCCTAAGGTCGAAGGGGTAAGTTTTGTTCCTATAAATACTTGAATCAAATTGTAATCCACATATAGAGGGTGAGACAAGAGCTTGAAAGCATTTTTTTTTTAATTGAACTTGTCACTCTGTGTTTTATTTTACTGAGTTTGTAAACTCTCTTCATGTTTTCATTTTTTGGCATTCGGAGTTTATTGGTTCAAGTTGTGTGGAGTTCTCTTGTTCTTACAAATGTCGAAACCCGAAGTGGCCACACAACATAATCAAATTCGTGGTTTGGCATTTACCATTGTATGTTGTTCATGCATCAAGCATTACCAAACGCTGAAACTTGATATTGGTTGGGCCCCACACCTTTATCGTGATTTTGTGATTCAACATTTGACGTTCTGTGGTGTTTTGCATCGGTAGTTTGTAAGCCCAGAAACCCGAAAAGGACTAGGCCCACACTCCATTTGTTTTTTTTGCGATTCGATAACTTTTGTTTATGGCGTTGGGTATTCGTAAACCCTGAAATCCAAAACCCCAAAACCCCAAAGTACTAGGCCCATATTCCATTCGCATTTTCGTGATTCGAGAGTTGTTGTGTGTTGGTGTTTGGCATTTGTAATCACCAAACCCCGAACCCCGAAACCCAAAGTGTTGGGCCCACAACCTTTTTGCATTTCAGGATTCAGAAAACAACGTGTTCTTTTGTTTTTTTTTATTCAGCGTTTGTAATCACCGAAACCCGATTGACCTCCATTTTTCACACTTTAAATATACATATATATATCTATACACTATGTAGTTTTCCATTTGCATTCAATATGTAGGTAAACTCAAATCTGCATCACAATTTACTTGAGGGGTTTTAAACTATGACGCTTTATCTTACTACAGTAGTAATCCAAACCACAGTACAAATCTTCTTTAAGAATTGACTAGTCATATCCTTCCAGCTAGTATACTATCGGTAACTAGTATTCATAACAATAATGAGATGCAACAAGGATAATCCATTCTGAACTAGTAGAGAGACATTCTAGAAATTCCTAATTTTGCAATAGGATGCATTTGATCTTTCATCCTTAATATTATTTCTAACAGATACATTCTATCAAGTATGTAACCATTTAACATTCAGCCAAAGAAGGGATAGAAATAACACATCTGAAATAATACGCTGAAAGACAAAGGGAACAACCACGTTCCTCCCAACCGTAGAACAGGGTAGCCAAACTACTTGTCCGATTCACCCCCTAGCCTAACCATGAATCCATGAGGGCAAACTTGGAAAAGCTTCTCTTCAGCACTATCCTACAGCTCTAGTAGTTTTCCCTTGCCTCACACTGAAGAAGTGTTCATAATAGTAAGTAAATCCAAAGTCTCCTTTCCTGGCATACTTGGCAGCATCCTACCTCATCTCATATGCTATTTATCATTTTCCCAGGTCTTTTCCCTCCCTTGGGAATTTCCGTAGCTTTCTAAATCCCTGATTTTTAGGGGTTTCCAATGGCCAAATCACTGATTTTCCACTTGTAATAAACATCCCAGACCTAGTTCCAACATGTTCCCCACTCATGGAGTCATGGTCAGCTAAATTTAACATGGTTGTTCCATTTGTCCTCCTGAAATCAACATAAAATATTTTGTTTCATTACAAGTGTCATAGTCAGATAGTTAGTTGGATGAAATCAGGTCTCTTCCCAACAGTCAAAATAATTAACTAAAATTACCAAATTCGAAATTCGGAATTGCGATAAATGACAAAAATTTCCAAATTCGGGTTTACTAAAAACAGAATAAATTTGCAGCCATTTTAAATTTCAAAAATATTTTATTTTTGGGGATGTCACATCCTTTCCCCCTTCAGTAAAACACTTTCCTCAGTGTTCGTTCCTTTCCTGGAACATGATTGGATGAGATTTGCACAAATCTCCCTCCAACTAACAAGTGGCCTCCTCATGACTAAAGTGATTCCATTGCACCTTTTCCTAAGCGATGTCTCTGTTCCAAAGTGTTATTTCTCTCTAGTCCAGAATGCGTAGGGGTTCCACCTGGAACTTGCCTTCGGGTTCCACCTGCACCAATTTCAAATCAATCCTATGAGTAGGGTCATGAATATACTTTTTAAGCAACGAAACATGAATACATTATGAGTAGGGTCCAATTCAAGCTAGTATCTCGAAGGGACCACAAAACTTGGGTGCCAACTTGGCACAGTTCCCTAACTTCAACGATCTCTTTCCGGCCTTGAGCTTCAAATAAACATGGTCTCCTACTTGAAATTCCAAGTGTCTTCTTTTTTTATCTGCATAGCTCTTTTGTCTATCCTGTGCTTCTTTGAAGTTCTGTTGTACCTTTCTTACCATGTTTTCCATTTCTTGGAGCATCTCTGGTCCAACCATGAGTCTGTTAGTTGGGTTATCCTAGCTAATTGGAGTCCTACACTTTCTACCATATAGTATTTCGAAAGGGCTCAACTTAGCCGAAGTTTGGTACCCATTTTTATATGCAAATTCTACCAAGTGCAGGTAGTCTTCCCACTTGCTTGGTTTTGTTCTTACGTACATGTGAAGCATATCCTCTATGATTTGGTTTGTCCTTTCAGTCTATCCATCTATTTGTGGATGATAGCTTGTACTGAAATTCAAGTTAGTGTTTAGACCTGCAACCAATTCCTTCCAAAAAACGGATGTAAATTTTACGTCTCTATCTGAAATCACCATTTTAGGAATACCATGCAGTCTAAAAATTTATTTCATGAAAATTTCAGCAATTTTTATAGCTTTAAAAGTAGACTTTACAGGAATAAAGTGTGCAGAGTTACTGAGTTTATCGATTACAACCGTGATAGAATCATTTTGTTTTTGAGTTTTAGGCAAACCTATTATAAAGTACAATGATATAATCTCTCATTTGCATTCTGGTACTGGTAATGACTGTAATAGGTCGGTTGGATGCTGGTGCTCGGCCTTAACCCGCTGACAATCTTGGCAACTAGCCAAGTATTCTACTGTTTTGCCCTTCATACTAGGCCAAAAAAATAGTTTTCTGAGTGTTGTTATTATTTTTTGGTAACCTGGATGGCCAGAATACGGTTTCTTATGCACTTCATCCAAAATTGTTGATTTCAATTATGTTCAATCTGTTATGTAAAGTCCGTTTTTAAGTCACAATTTTCCTTTCTTGTCGATGCTTAGATCTAGTTTGTCAGAGTTGGTGGTACTGTTTTGTAATTCTTTCATCATCTTAGTGTAATTTCCGTCGTTAATACCTGTTGTCCTTGTTCTTTGTTCCATATCACTTTCTGCCCTGCTGATGTTTATCTCAAATGACCCATGGACTCTTCTACTTAAAGTGTCTACTACTTTATTTTCCTTACCGTTGATATGTTTGACCTCGAAGTCGAATTCACTCAAGAAGTCTAGCCACCTTGCTTGTCTTGCATTAAGATCTGGTTGGTTAAATAGATATTTCACCCCGCTATTATCCATCAATAATAGGAATTTTCTACCCATTATATAGTGTCGCCACATTTTTAAGGCATGTATTACTGCTGGCAATTCTAAGTCATGAGTGACATAATTTCTCTCATGTTCTTTTAATTTTAGGGACTCGTAACAAATCACGTGCCCTTCCTGAGTTAGGACACCACCTAGTCCTTCTTTACTTGCATCAACACATACGGTAAAGTCTTTATCTGGGTCTGGTACCTTCAATATAGGTGCAATTGTCAATAATCCCTTCAGTTTGTCAAAATTGTCTTGACACTTCTTTGACAAGTTAAAATTGGTTCCTTTTTTTTGTAATGGCGTGATAGGGTAGGCTATCTTGGAAAACCCTTCTATAAACCTGCGATAATATCTGATGATTACCATGAATGACCATTTTGACTGAAAATACTATTCATCAGGCCCATAAATGTGGCTGGTGCATTAGTGAGTCCGAAAGGTATGACTATGAATTCGTAGTGTCCATATCTTGTCTGAAAAGTTGTTTTTCTTATGTCCTCGTCCTTTATCCTAACTTGATGATACCCAGATTGTAAATCCAACTTTGAAAAGATCTTTGCCCCACCTACTTGATCGAATAGATCATTTATCCTTGGTAAGGGGTATTTGTTCTTAATATTCATTTTGTTCAGTTGTCTATAATCGATACATAGTCTTAGAGTACCGTCTTTCTTTTTCACAAAGAGGACTGGTGCTCCCCATGGTGAGACACTCAGTCTGATATACTCTTTGTCCAACAATTCTTGTAATTGTATTTTTAATTCCGTCAGTTCTGGTAGAATCATTTGGTAAGGTGATTTTGAGATAGCGGTTGAACCGGTTAGTAGATCTATGGAGAAGTCTATTTCCCTTCTAGGAGATAATTCCAGTGTCTCATCCACAAACATGTCTCCAAATTCACGTAGGACAACAAAGTATTCTAACTTTGGCTCATCTCTTTTTTCTAATAGATTTTTCACTTGGATGGAATAAACTTGACATCCCTTTATAATACATTTCTTGAGTTGCATCGCTAAAACTTGTCTGACTGATATAGGTTTTGGTATTCCTTGGTTTGTTCTCACAGTACCAAAATCATCTCTATAGCTAAGTATCTTTGTATAACAGTTTAGTATTTCTTTTTATTGTTCCAACCAATCCATCCCGATAATCATATCATAAGATCCTAGTGGTAGGATGTTCGGATTGGTCCTTATCTTTTGACCATCTAAGCTAAACTCAAAATCAGAAATAAAGTCAACTACTTTCCTTTTGGTACTTGTTGCTAGTTGTACAAGCCATGATTTTGCGTGCTTTAGTTTCTTAATTTTATTTGACTCTACTACATCAAGAGTAATATAACTTAACGTAGCTCCAGGGTCAATTAAAACAAAAATTCAAGTGTCATTGATTTTACCTTCGATTTCTACCACCGAGGACTGGTGGTTAGCTTGTCGAGCATCTATGGCTGCATTTATCTAATGCAGGTTTCTGCCCACGTCTCCCACTATTGAGACTTCCTGCAAATTGTGAACAACAGTTCTATTTGCTGAAATTAAATGTGGACAGTTCCACCTTAGATGAGGCTCTCTGCATTCTCAACATTTTAATGTCTCGCGAGGGTTGTCCCCAAACTTCTTCATTCCCAGGTTTATTGGTTTGTTGCTACCTTGCACATTCAGATGATTGGAGTGAAAATCCTTCCTTGGGAAACCTTTTGCTCCATTCTGATAAGTAGTTGGTTGGTATCGCTTCTTCCGCTGGTTCATTCGATCTTGCTTCTTATGCTTCCAGGCCTTAGGAAACTTTACCCGCTATTTATACTAGTCATAGCACATTCGTGCTTTCTTGAATACCTCAGTCAAGGATTTGGGGTTGTCAAACTCAATTTTGTCCCTGTAGGATTGTGGTAAATAGATTAAGAATCACTTGATTTTTACCTTATCCTCCCGGATGTATGGTACAAACCTTAGTAGTTCCAGAAATTTATTTATAAGGTCCTCCATCATCATCTGTTCGAGTCCTAACTCATAAAATGATTTCGTCTTCCTTTCATAATAGCTTTCAGAAAGGTATTGTTTCTTAAAATACTTCTTAAAGTCGGACCATTCCAACTGTTTCTCCTTTAGGCCCTTGACCAATTTCAGGTCCTGCCACCAAATGTTGGACTTCACCTTCAGATTGTAGATGGCCATTCTGACCTTCATGTTGCTGGAATAGTTGTAGATTTGGAAGTATTTTTTGATTTCCAACAACCATGCCTCATCTTCTTCTCCTGTCCTAGATTTTCCATCAAAGGTAGCTGGTTTAATCTTTTTAAATTCTCCTTCAAGGTGGTATACTTGTTTTCTTTTTCTATCCGGTATAGTTTTGTCTTCATTTGAAGGTGTCCCTTTAGACGAACTGTCTCCTTTTTCTGTTTCCGGTCCAAAATTCTTGGAGGCCCTTTTGTTGACTTCTTCGTCATGGTTATTGTCTTTAGGGATTTTCTTGGTTACTATACTACGCAGTAGGACTTCATTTATCTCTTGTTGTTCCTGCTGTGCTTTCTTCAATTTTTCATTGTCGGCCTTGAAAACCTGCAGTTCAACAACAAGATTCCTCATTGTTTCCAACACCTCCGTGGGTGATCTTCCATCACTATTTTGTCTTGGATCTCCAAGAGGTCCTTGCTATGGATTTCCTTCCATCCTAATTTTTGCACCCTCCTGAGCTGCCATTATTTACAAAGAAAAAAGGGCTTTCTGTTTGTAACCATAAGATTTATTAGTTTTACATAAATCAAAATAAATACTAATTATCTCATGTGGCTCTGTTTAGACCCAGTGTTGTAGCTTTTTCTCTGATACCATATGTAATATACCTCAAAAATTGTCTGAAAAAAATAAAATTGTTTGTATAAGTATCCTTGAAAAGTTTGACATTCAAGCAAGTAAGATTTTTGTTATACAACTTGAGTCTGAAAGTTTGCAAGGGTCCTTACTATTGTCGACTCTCATTATCATTCAAATTAAAGTTTTTTTATTGACAATAAGTGTTTAGTCCTCATTCAATGTTAATTTCAATTCCTGTAATTATAATTACTTTCCTATCTGTTTGTACCTATGACCATTACCACAGTCTTAACAACACAAATGACTTTGGGACTTTATGGTCAAATCCTTATGCGTTAGAGGCTACAAATAACCCATTACCATATGTTTTTGATACAAACGAATTTGGGGGTTGATGGCCTAGGCCTCATGCGTTAGTCCATACACATAATCACATGATGAAAACGACCAAACGAACTTAGGTAAAAGTAGAGTATTAGTCTATACTCCTCTCCGAAAAGTTTAAATATAAATAGACTCCTATAGGTTTCTTTTTTTTAAATATCCAGATATAGGATAGTGGATAAGTAAGGCTTTCTGGTTAAACTCAGAGTACGAATATTTCATAATCCTCCGATCATAATCAAATTCACCTGCACCATTGGATTACAAGTATTGGGTCTCACGCTTATTCCATATGCCCACTGGTTGTGACCACGGGCCAAATCAAAATGTCTTTCACATTTCGGCATTTCGGCAAGTTGCAGTCCCCGAAATGGAGCTATATCAACGGTCCACAAAACTTCATAATATGATCCCTTCTTTTCTTAATCTAATGGATGACCGGATTTCGACGTTTTTCGCTTCGAGTCATCGTGACTCCAACATTATAAAATTCATGATCACAAAATCTTTGAAGTGATCAGATGGTTCACATAACCCACTGATATGGACAGTTGACGGGATTTCAGAGTTTTGCCTTTCGGGTTTTCAAGACTCACAATAGTCCATTTCGGCATTTCGGAGTCCTTGACATGCTTCAATCATTCACATTTCATGACTTCATCATTCTTGTCATGAGTGTCCCTGACACCTCCAACTCTTGGTATCCGAAACTCTGAAATGGAGATTGAGTCATGGTTTTGGTATCGTTAATTAAGGGTAACCCATTTTGAGATGACAAATTCTATCGTTAGAAGTAAAACACGGTATGGGATTTTCATTTATTTCAATTCTGAATGAGATATGCAATATTATTTTTAAAAGAATTACAGGGTTTCCCTTCTGCCTACTTGTAATGGGATACTGGTTATTTTACTGGTTTAATATACTAGTTCCATATTGGCTACATCCTCGAAAGGATTGTGAAAAAGGAAAAAATACTCAGCTATTGCCAGCTATATGTGTATCTTGTTTATAGTTGATTCGAGATTGCATGATGGTATATGAATTCAATTTGCACTTACTGTACTTGTGTTAAAGACTTTCCTTTTGAACTTTTAGGTGATTGTGCCTTAGCCTTTGTAGGCCACCAAATAGCATCACCGCCCTGGTTTAACTTTTCCTAAGGTCAAAGGGGCAAGTTTTGTTCCTATAAATACTTGAATCAAATTGTAATCCACATACAGAGGGTGAGACAAGAGCTTGAAAGCATATTGTTTTAATTGAACTTGTCACTATGTGTTTTATTTTACTGAGTTAGTAAACTCTGTTCATGTTTTCATTTTTCGGCATTCAGAGTTTATTGGTTCAAGTTGCATGGAGTTCTCTTGTTCTTGCAAATGTCGAAACCCGAAGTGGCCCCAAAACCTAATCGAATTCATGGTTCGGTGATTACCGTTGTATGTTGTTCATGTATCAAGCATTACCAAATGTTGAAACCCAATATTGGCTGGGCCCCACACCTTTTTCATGATTTCATGATTCGGTGTTTGACGTTGTGCAGTGTTTTGCATTAGGAGTTTGTAAATCCTGAAACCCGAAAAGGACCAGGACCAAACTCCATTTGTTTTTTTTGCGTTTCGAGAATTGTTGTTTGTGGCATTGGGTAATCGTAAACCTTGAAACCCCGATGTACTGGGCCCATATTCCATTCGCATTTTCATGATTCGGGAGTTGTTGTGTGTTGGTGTTTAGAATTTGTAATCACCAAACCCCGAACCCTGAAACCCAACGTGTTGGGCCCACAACCTTTTTACATTTTAGGATTCAACAAACAACGTGGTATTTTGTTTTTTTGTATTCGGAGTTTGTGATCGCCGAAATCTGATTGAACTCCGTTTTTCACACTTTAAATATACATACATATATATATACACACACACACTATGCAGTTTTACATTTGCATTCAATATGTAGGTAAACTCAAATCTGCATCACAATTTACTTGAGGGGTTTTCAACTACGACGCTTTATCTTACTACAGTAGTAATCCAAACCACAATACAAATCTTCTTTAGGAATTAACTAGTCATATCCTTCCAGCTAGTATACTTTCGGGAACTAGTATTCATAACAGTGATGAGATGCAACAAAGATAATCCATTCCAAACTAGTAGAGAGACATTCTAGCAATTCCTAAGTTTGCAATATCGATCTTTCATCCTTAATATTATTTCTAGAAGATACATTATATCAAGCATGTAACCATTTAACATTCAGCCAGAGAAGGGACAAAAATAACATATATAAAATAATATGCTAAAAGACAAAGGGAACAACCACGTTCCTCCCAACCGTAGAATAGGGCAGCCAAACTACTTGCCCGATTCACCCCCTAGCCTGACAATGAAGCCATGAGGGTGAACTTGGAAAAGCTTATCTTCAACAATGTCCTACAGCTCCAACAGTTTTCCCTCACCTCACACTCAAGTAGTGTTCATAACAGAAAGTAAATAAAAAGTCGTCTTTCCCAGCATACTCGGTAGCGTCCTGCCTCCTCTCATATTTTATTTATCATTTGCCTAGGTCTTTTCCCTCCCTTGGGAATTTTCGCATCTTTCTAAATCCCTGATTTTCAGGGGCTGCCAATGGCCAAATCACTGATTTGTCACTTGTAATAATCAGCCCAGAGGTAGTTCTAACATGTTCCCCACTCATGGAGTCATGGTCAACTAAATTTAATATGGCTATTCCATTTGTCCTCCTGCAATCAAGATAAAATATTATGTTTCCATACAAGTGTCATAGTCAAATAGTTAGTTGGGTCAAATCAGGTCTCTGCCCAGTAGTCAAAATAATTAATTACAATTACCAAATTCGATATTCGGAATTTCCATAAATGTAAAAAAATTTCCAAATTCGAATTTACTAAAAACGGAATAAATTTCCAACAATTTTAAATTTCAAAAATATTTTATTTTTGGGGATGTCACAAGCAAGTATTTTATCCTCCTGGGATTGGAAACCTTTGGGTTCTCCCGAGCTTGTGACCACTTCGCATGAGCTATTGGTTTTTGACAGAAGTCCTAGTGAATATTTGGGGATTCTTCCTCAATTTCCTATATCATTATGTGGTAAGATTTTCCTTTTTTATGTTATAGTGGTACAATGCCCGTTATATTTCAATATGATTCTTGGGTCTGATTATATATATGCTATGAATGCTGCAGTGTATACTCTCTTTCGGGTGATGCATTTCCCTCAGAGTGGAATCGTTTTCACTGTCGACCAGTTGGCATCCGATAATCACCATCCTAATTCAGCGTTAGTTAAAGATGCCCCTTTATATATAAAAATTATTCATGTAGACTCTACCCCACCACAGGTAAATTATGTGGCATCTTATCCTCCGTGTTCAATTTCTCCTAAGTAGGAACTTGTTCGTGACTCATTTTTAACTTCACGAGACTTGGTGTCAGTAATTGATCCATTGGTTTATCCAATGAGGGAATGGGAGCCCTTTCTTCACCCACTTGGTCAGAGTGATATTGAGTTTCCTTTGATCTCGTTGTTTGTAGATCCTCAAGCCCTTGTGCTTGTGATTCTTTGTTGATAGACTTTTCTAGTCCTGGCTAGAACCTTCATCGTTATATGGAATATGATTAGTTTGCTTCCCCATTTGGGACTATCAACCCTTCTCGTTTGACTGATTTATCATATTTTGAATTTCCTTCCGATGAGGCTATCCTTGAAGCCATGACTATGGTTTCTATACCATGAGAAAACTTACACCGTGGTTTGTGTTTTCTTCCCTTTTGGGAGACTTTCTAGGTTGACTATCGAAGAGACTCTTGTTCAGATCCTAGCATTGGGATCTAATTGAACAACTACCACGCATGAGCCATAAGCTCATGCGGTGCTTTGTACCATATTGTATAGTCCACGTTTGTTGTTTTCAAGTTTTATATTCAAGAGCACCTCTTATTTTCTAAAGTTTATATCTATATTGGATTTATTAACTTCTGTATGATTGTTATTGGCTTTATATGCAGGATCTTGGAGACATTTTTCTTTGACCATTTCTCATCGTATCATTCCATTCTAACAGGTGTTGACTGCGAAACTGGTATATAGGCTAGATTTTCTCCTACTTGCATTTTTTGCATTATCCGTTTCTTGGTTCATTTAGCCTTAGGATCGACCCCGCTAAATTGTGAAACTAACCTTCATTGTCGATAAGTGTGTTGTACTTTATGTGGTAGGTCCTTCCTTCGATGGGCATCCTAGTTAGATCCTTATTTTCCATTTGGTTTCGATGCCATAGTACTTCATAGGAATGAGAGTCCTATTTACTCCTTCCATGACTTTGTGTTGAAGCCTCATACTTATTCTTCATCTTCCTTTGTCCTATACCCAAGGAAATCCCTAATGAGAATGGTTTGTTGTCTTTCAATCTCTTTTGAATTTTGAAAGCAACATCCAAAGAGACTTTATTTATTCTTTTCAATCTCATATGGATTACTTGAGAAAAGAAGACCCCCTGGAGTCTTTTTTAATCCTTTTTCAGACTCTCTAGAATGAAAATATTGTCGAGCGATCTCATGGCACTTCATGCTTGTCAAACTCAAATTTTAGGGCACATCTGTCCGGTGGTATTTTACCCGTTTTTTGGTCTGGATGGGTAATTTTAGGAATAAAGGTATGCCCTAGGAGCTTCAGTTTTCTAGGAGAGTATTCTCAGGCGTAAGTTTAACCCTTTTTCGGGCCTGAGGGACTAAATTTTTGAAAAAGTAACATTCTCCTTGGTTTTGGTTTATCTCTTTTTCGTGCCTTGGAGATTACCGACAAAAAGGGAACTCCCTCGGAGTCCATATTTAATATCCTTTCAAACTCCCTAAATATGAATTTATTTTGAGTGACCTTGTTCCTTTCACACTCGTTAATTGGTCTAGATAGAACATCTATTTGGCATGATTTTAACCCTTTTTCTAGCCACTAGATTATCCAGGAAAAATGTATGCCTAATGAGACTTGTCTCGCTATGAGAGTTCTCCTAAGTTATATTTTATACTTTTTCAGGCTAAGGAGACTAAACCTAGAAAAAGGTTGTGAGTCAATAGTTAAGCTCTTTTCAGTCTACTTAAAATTGAAAATATAGACGAGTGATCTTGTCTCAATCACACTCATTAAAATGGTTTTGAAGAGACATATTTTTAGTATAAGTTTAACCATTTTTCGAACTGACTAGAATAATTGCGAAAAAATGAAATCCCTAGAGTCTTATGTTAGCGTTTTTTCAGACTCTCTAAAATGTGAAAAACCCATCAAGTTTACCTTCTGTGGGATCATAGAAATTCTCATGCAAGGTGTCTTGTTGTGTCATTCTAAATCGCACTGTGGGTCTCATCTTTGCATCGTTAGCCTAATTCCAGATCCACGTTTCTCTCAATTATGACCTTCAAATCATTCCTTAAACGCAAGCCTTGCAACACTTTTTTCCTTTGAGATCTAACACCTTGACCCATGGAGGAATTTTCTCGAGTGTCCTTATCCTGCACATGTCTCCTTGCACTAAGAATCAGTATGTTCCATGCACCTCGAACTATTTTTCTTTCTCATAACACGTGTTCCTCCTCTGTAACGTAGCATTATTTTATTCCTTTTCAAGATCGTTAAAAATTTGAAAAAGATAAAAAAAATCAAATATTCCAAAAAGAGGGGACGTGATATATAAATTGTTTTTCAGAAGCAAGATAGTCACCCTTTGACAAAGCACATCCTTTCGTTTGTTTTCCAAGCATTGGGATCTAGTATGACCTTCGAGAGCTATTCTCGCTACATAGAGCTTTGTCCCCTTCAGTTTGGTTACTCTTCCAAACATATGGAGATTTTATGGTGCATCCTGCATCACTGACTTATGTCAATGTTACAATGCCTAAGTCTCATCATTTTTCATTCTTTTTTCCAAGGGAAGTTTTACCCAACTTGAGTCATCCATTTTGCATTTGTCCCTTTACCTTCATGAGTGGACCATCCCGAGAGTCCAGTCAAGTCTGGATTCAAAATCAGTGAAGTTATGTGCCTGATGTTCGATATCCTCCATTCTTTCCCCGACGACATGTCAGAGACCTCAGAGTAGTGAGTCTTACACTCCTATCGTAATCATGCCTGAGTTGTTGAAGATATTGAAGTCATTTTTCGAGCTATGATGTTCTCATCTACAGCCGCAGGCGTCAATACTTCTTTATGACGCATATTATTTGTACTTGAATATCATCAAATGATTTTGAGATGTAGATCCTCTTTGTATTTATAATCGCTATACTTTATATGACATGGATCTACAGTGTACTTGATTGACACCCATGATTAGTTCATCCCGAGCATGGGTATGCCCGCCTGAAAGAGATTATTATTATTTTGCAGATGGTGCACTCCTGAACTGTTGTCCTATGCTCACTCGACTTTGTTCCTTCGAACTGGTAAAGATATTGTAATGTATTCCAACCATCATTTTCTCTTCTGACCTCACACATTAGGGGGAATCTATTATAGCCTAAAAATTCTCTACCTATGCATACAAGGCATTTGCCTTTTCACTTACATAATTTTCCAAATTACCGTTGAGAATATTTCTTAAAAAAACATTTTTTGGAGCATGTACATGTCCTTCTCCACTATTGCATGCATACACACACTAGTTGCATACTAAAGAACACATGTTTACCTCCAAAATTTCTAAAAAATAAAAAGTTGCAAGGATTTTGGCAAAGTTAGCAGGCTATTGGAGGTTTCCCAACCATTTTACCCATTGTAGCACGTCGCCAAACTGAATAACCATATTTTTGTCATATAAAATGAGGTCTTGGGATCTCATTCCAACATCAAGCAAGAGAAAAGAGAAACTCTGCCAAAATCCATTCCCCCTCTAGCCCAAGTTTTGCATCCCTTTCTGAGATTTGGCCTCAACATTCCCTCTTCATCCTTTTCTCCTTATACAATCCCTTCTATTTTCCCAATGAGATCAGTTGATTGTGAGAGGCAACATGGGAATGATGCACTTGGAGCAGAAGTAAGAGGAGCCTAGGCCTTGTTCGCGAAGCGTTTTTATGATCAAGAAGGTTGTAATCTTTTAATCCTCAGTTTGAATAAGAGTTCTTTTCATGTCCCAATTCATTGCATGTTTGTATATTTATTGCTTAATACATCTACATTTAAATCTGAATGTTAACATTGATAAGTATAGATTGCATATTTATAGCATAATTTTCCTAAGAGTTCTTCCAGGTTAGCTTAAGGAGGAGACACTCAGCTTAGGAAACTACAAAGGTGAAGGAAGTTTGCATCAGACCTTAGGGACTAAGGTACACTTATCCATCTTCCTTCTTCTCATTTTTCTCTTTGTTTGGGTAGTTTTTCAATAGCTTATGATTAGGATTGTCTTTTAATGGAAGTTTGTTCTCTTCCTATATTCTGACCCACTATAGTAATAGGGGGATTTTCCCCGCTAACACTACTTTGAATACTTTTTGTCTTTTTGAAGAGGCTACACATGTAACTAGATAGAATAAAAAATCATGTTTTTGTGTGATGATGAATTAGACATAGGAATTCCATGAAAAGGGATCATCAACACCTATGAATTCCATGGGAATATAACTATATATATATATATTTATATTAATGTAAATACATATTTTGTTCTTGGAAAAAAAAAGTTAAAATTTGAATTAATAAAAAATCTATGAACAAACTATACAAGAGGGTTTTACAAATAAAAAATGATGATTAGAAGACATTCTCTAGGATCCACATATAAGAATAGACCTATATACTTTTTCAAACTTCCAATTTAATAATTTCTTTGAAACCTACAAGTATACTATTTGATAAACTGAGATAATAACAATATTTTTCGATAGAAAATTCTATACTAATGTTCTTGTTTGGGATTGAGTCAGGTGTTCAGTTACATATTTACCTTTCTTTTTATATTTCTTTCCAGCAACTTAAGTCCAAACTTATTAATTGTACTGGGGCATAGTGTATGCATCGCAAATTGAATATACTTCTTCTTCTTCTTCCATAGCGATGAGTGCAATCCTTGGAGTGGTTGTCAAGTTTCCCATGGAGCCTTTATTTTTCCTTGGGTGTATCCTCCCCTGGGTTTTAGTGATATTTATAAGGGGAAAGGACTCTCACATGAATTAGTGGGGCTTCGAGTAACAATTATATATTCTTTGTCTCTTGACCCAATGTGACTTTTCCTATAGTGCTCTTGATTTCTATCAACTAATGGTTCACCTTAGCACCATGTCACCATGTAGTATTCAATTTTTTTTCGTTTTGAAAAAGGATCCTTCCAGCTTTGGTTCCATAAAATCAGGTACATGTTTTCATTTAGGGTGGGAGGAGATTGTGTGCCCAACCTCAGAAGTGATCTACAATGAAATTGAACATGCTCATAGTTTAGTTTTTGTTTCCATACATATTCACCTCCATTCTACTAGACCTCTTTAGGGAGCACTTTTGAGAGATCCATTTTGGCACATATCCTCTTAAGGTCATGCCTTATCTTTTAGTCATTTTAGGGTTGTAGTTGTGAAATTTTTGGATGTCATTTATAATATTGAATAGAGTCTTTAGAGGCCAAAATTGAAGGGGAACGTTGAGGATATTTACCCATAGCAAGGTCAAGGATAAATTTGATACATGGAGGGATCAAAGTTTGGATACCAAGGATTCATGAAAAGGATAACAATTCCCCAAATACATGTACTAGATTTGAAAATATTTCCCCTATCAACAAGTGCATCAAATTCTATAATAAATAAGTTGCATTCATATAGGTAAATATTAGCCTCTTTTAATAAAAGGGGTTTCCTACTTCGAGAAACCCAAATATGAAAATATGCCAAATAACGCCACAAGCTAGTGAATGAACATATGACCTCATAATTTTGGTACAATTCAAACTAATCCTTGATTTCCTTAGCCACAAAATGGTGGGAACAAATTTTACCATTTCCATAGAAACATAACATGAGGAACATTTGGTGAATTCATGAATTCGTAGAGATGAAACAACATCATGAAAGAACATCCTACTAATTGTAGTGCATCTAAGTTATGTGCGATAAGAGACACGGAAAATCGGTTTGGTAAAAAAGAATCCAAACCCGAACTAGGGAAACTAGTTCGAGGGGAGCTCTAATCCATGGATGGCTGAGTAGAGACAATTTTCGAGAATAGTTCTCGACGACTAGGGTTGAAACCCTATTTATAGAGGAGGGACACATGAACATCCATATTCAAGATATTTTCACATTATTCAGCTATGCTTCATAATAATAAAGAAATATTGATTAGGAAATTGTTATGAATGAAATATTTTTAAGTTCCTATAATTTTTTTTTGAACTGGACATGTGAAAACATATTCAATATACACAATAAAAAAAGTTACAAACCTTTAATAGTGATAAGGTTGTACTATACAATGAATGAAATCAATAGTACCAAATTTACAGTGCATATCTTTGAGAACCCTCCCATTAAGGATCAATTTGAACTCTTTGGGAAAATGGCATCGAAATGGTGTGCTAAAACAACAACAATTTTACAAAAGAGTCAATTTTATTTTTTATGATGGATGCAACCTCAATGTGACAATTGTGATGCATATGACACTACTTCAAGGCTTACAGATTATGTTTGATGCATAAGTCATAAACCTAATGCAACTTCGACCCAAGTGAAGGAAACTATAATGCTATCCAATGCAAGGAAGTTTTTAAGTGTTTTTGGCATTGTATCACAACAAAAACTTGATGCAAGACTAACACAACCATGATAGTTAGTCTTACCATGAAAGTTTTATGAAAGCTATTATGAAAGGAAGACGAAAGAATTTTACGAGTTACAACTCGGACAAATGACGATGGAGGACCTTATAAATAAATTTCTGGAACTACTAAGGTTCGTACCGTACATTCGAGAGGATAAGGTAAAAATTTAGCGATTGTTAAGTTGTTTACCATATGCCTACCGGGACAGAATTGAGTTTGACAACCCCAAATCCTTGAGTGAGGTATTCAGAAAAGCATGAATGGCTATGACCAGTATAAACAGTGGGTAGAGTTTCCCAAGACCTTGAGGGATAATAAGAAAGATCAAAAGAACCAATGGAAGAAAGGATACCAGCCAGCTCCTTATTAGAATGCAGCAAAATGTTTTCCAAGGAAGGATTTTCACTCCAATCATCTGAATACACAAGGTAGTGGTAAACCAGTAAACCTGGGAACAAATAAGTTTCGGGACAACTCCCATGAGCCGTTAAAGTGTTGGGAGTGTGGAGAGCCTCATCTAAGGAGGAACTATCCACGTTTAACTTTGGAAAACATACTTGTTGTTCATAATATGCAGGAAGCCTCGACAGTGGGAGACGTGGGCAGAAGCCTGCATCGGATAAATGCATCCATAGATGGTCGACAAGATGACCACCAGTCCTCGATGGTAGAAATCGAAGGTAAAATGAATGACACTCGAATTTTTGATTTAATTGACCCTAAAGCTACGTTAAGTTATATTACTCCCGATGTAGTAGAGTCGAATAAACTTAAGAAACTGAAGCACGCAAAATCATGGCTCATACAACTAGCAATAGGCACTAAAAGGAAAGTAGTTGACTTTATTTTTGATCTTGAGTTCAGCTTAGATGGTCAAAGGATAAGGACCAATCTGAACATCCTACCACTAGGATCTTATGATATGATTATCGGTATGGATTGGTTGGAACAACACAAAGCAGTACTAGACTTTTATACAAAGATACTTAGATATAAAGATAATTTTGGCACTGTTAGAACAACCCAAGGCATACACAAACCTGTATCAGTCAGACAAGTTTCAACGATGGAACTCAAGAAAAGTATTAGAAAGGGATGTCAAGTTTATGCCATCCAAGTGACGAATCTATTAGAAAAAGAAGATAAGCCAAAGTTAGAAGACTTTGATGTCCTTCGTGAATTCAGAGACATGTTTATGGATGAGATACCAGAATTACCCCCTAGAAGGGAAATAGACTTCTCCATAGACCTACTACCTGATTTAGCCCTTATATCAAAATCAACTTACCAAATGAGTTTACCAGAACTGACATAATTAAAAATCCAATTACAAGAATTGTTGGACAAAGAGTATATCAGACCGAGTGTTTCGCCATGAGGGGCACCAGTCCTCTTTGTAAAAAATAAAGATGGTACTGTAAGACTATATATCAATTATAGACAACTAAACAAAATGACCATTAAGAACAAATACTCCTTACCAAGGATAAATGATATGTTCGATCAAGTTGGTGGGGCCAAGATCTTTTCAAAATTGGATTTACGATCTGGTTATCATCAAGTTAGGATAAATAACGAGGACATAAACAAAACATATTTTCGAACAAGATATGGACACTACGAGTTTGTAGTCATAACTTTCGGACTCACTAATGCACCAACCACATTTATGTGCTTGATGAACAACATTTTCAGTCAGTACTTAGACACGTTCGTAGTATTATTTATCGACGATATTCTGGTCTATTCTAAAACGGAGGAGGAACATGATGAACACTTAAGAATAGTTCTGCAAACATTAAGGAAACACAAACTATATGCAAAATTTGACAAATGTGACTTTTATAAAAAAGAAATATAATATTTAGGACATGTCATGTCCTCAGAAGGTATTGTCGTAGACCCGGAAAAGATAAAAGCCATCATGGAATGGCCAATACCTAAGGATGTGGCAAATATCTAGTAATTCATGGGAATCACTGGATATTACCGAAGATTTATAGAAGGGTTTTCCAAGATAGCCTACCCTATCACATCACTACAAAAGAAAGGAACCAAGTTTATCTAGTCGGAAAAGTGTCAAGACAGCTTTAACAAGCTGAAAGAATTATTAACATCGACACCCATTTTGAAGGTAGCAGACCCAGATAAAGACTTCACAGTTTGTGTTGATGCAAGTAAAGAGGGACTAGGTGGTGTCTATGATATCCCCAAAAACAAAATATTTTTGAAATTTAAATTCATTGGAAATTTATTTCCGTTTTTAGTAAATTCGAATTTGGAAAATTTTTGTCATTTATGGCAATTTCGAATTTCGAATTTGATAATTGTAATTAATTATTTTGACTATTGGGAAGAGATCTATTTTGACCCAACTAACTATTTCACTATGACACTTTTATGGAAACAGAATATTTTATATTGATTGCAGGAGGACAAATGGAACAACGATGTTAAAATCAGCTGACCATGACTGCCTGAGTGGGGAACATGTTGGAACTACCTCTGTGTTGATTGTTACAAGTGGAAAATCAGAGATTTGGCCATTGACAGCCCATGAAAATCAAGGATTTAGAAAGCTGCAAAAATCCCCAGGGGAGGGAAAATACTTGGGCAAAATTGATAAATAACATATGCGAGGAGGTAGGACGCTGCAAAATATGTGGGAAAAAAGAGGATGGATTTTCTTTTTTCCTTGATGTTATGAACACTGAGTGAGTGTGAGGCAAGAGGAATCCGCTGGAATTGAAGGACATTGCTGAAGAGGAAATTTCAAGCTCACCCTCATGGATTCATGGTTAGGCTAGGGGGTGAATCAGGCAAGTGATTTGGCTTCCCTATTCTACGGTTGGGAGGAACATGGTTGTTCCCTTTGTCTTCCCATGAATTGGTTTAGATATGTTAAATGTTTTCCTTCCTTATTCTGAATTATTTTATATCTGATGTGATGTGTTTGTTAAATCAGTAATGAAATGATTTCCATTCTTTGTTCTGAATGATTTTATATCTGATGCAATGTGTTTGTTAAATCAGAACTGAAATGAGTTCCATTTTCCGTCTGAATGATTTTATATCTGATGAAATTCATATGTTAAATTGGAACTGAAATAATTTCCATTCTTTGGTGGATGATTCAATCATTGATGTAATGCATATTCTAAGTATGATAGAAAATAATGCGTAGGAAAATCAGTTCGAATTCATGAAGCCTAAACATTGACGGATAACATAGGGTAAATCTAATCTTGAGTGACCCCTCTCAGAACGAATGACAGAATTTCCCTTTTATTTGTTGAAAGAATTATGCATGGTTAAATTTTGGAAGTAATCGCCTCTAAATTAAATTCACTTCTATTTTCCTTCTTTATGTGTTTTCTAAGTGAAATCAATGCTGAGATTGGGCATATTGGGAGTGGGGGTTATGCTGTAATTTCATTAATCTAACTGTATGAATAATCTCGGGAACACAATTATTGAGTTTGTAAAACGTTGTTCATGTTTTCTTTTTACGGATTTTCAGAGTTTTTGGTTCAAGTTGTGTGGAGTTATTTTGTTCGTGCAAACTCCGAAATCCTGAAGTTCCGAACCGCGAAACCCTGAAGTGTTGGTCCCACTTTCCTTTCCCATTTTCGCAATTCGAGATTTGTAGTGTGTTGGTGTTTGGTACTTGGAATCCCGAAGTTTCGAACCCTGAAACCTCGAAGTGTTGGTCCCACTTTCCTTTCGCATTTTCACAATTCGGGAGTTGTAGTGTGTTTGTTTTTGGTATTTGGAATCTTGAAGTTTCGAACCTCGAAAATCTGAAGTGTTGGTCCCACTTTCCTTTCGCATTTTCGCAATTCGGGATTTGTAGTGTGTTGGTGTTTGGTACTTGGAATCCTGAAGTTCTGAACCCAGAAACCCTGAAGTGTTGGTCCCACTTTACTTTTGCATTTTCACAATTCGGGAGTTGTAGTGTGTTGGTTTTTGGTATTTGGAATCCCGAAGTTCCGAACCCCGAAACACTAAAGTGTTGGTCTCACTTTCCTTTCACATTTTCGTAATTCGAGAGTTGTTGTTTGTTGGTGTTTGGTATTTGGAATACCGAAGTTCCGAACCGCGAAACCCCTAAGTGATGGTCCCACTTTCCTTTTGCATTTTCACAATTCCGGAGTTGTTGTGTGTTGGTGTTTGGTATTCAAAATCATGAAGTTCTGAACCCTGAAACCCCGAGGTGTGGGTTCCACTTTCCTTTTAACTCTTCGTAATTCGGGAGTTGATGTGTGTTGATGTTTGGGAAATTGAAATTGTGAAATCCTGAACCTTGAAACCCCGAAGTGCAAGACCCACAGTCCGTTTTCACTTCACATTTTTGGCAAACAACATGATCTTTTGTTTTTGTTGTGTTCAACATTTGTAATCGTCGAAACCCAATTGACCTTTGTTTTTGACAAAACTTTACAAACATAGTAGAAATTATTTTTTATAGGAACAACTCTAATACTGTAATGAAGAGACCGGTAGAAAACAATGGAGGATCTTCATCTGGGATAGAAGTAGAAAAGAAATAACAGATCATATCACAAGTCACTGTGTACAGGAAAGGACAAGTACAAAAACCAACTATTATGAAAGTATTAAACATATTTTATAATTGAGCAATCCGATAGGTTTAATTTGAAGTCGAAAAGATGGGATACACTGCATGCTTGAAGAAGACCAATCTATATAGATATAGGTTTATTGTTGTGACTAAAGTATTAGATAAATCTAAATTTGAGCAATCGGAGTTGAGTAAATTTGTGCCTTGTTTTAATTAAAGAGCGGTCTACCCTTTCCATAGTCAAAGTCGTTTGTATTGTAAACATATGGAAATGGGTTATTTGTAGGGTCTAACACGTAACGATTTGGCCATAAAGTTCCATATCCATTTGCGTTGTTAAGACCGTGGTAATGGTTATAGGCACAGACGGATCGGAAAGTAATTATAATTACAATAATTGAAATAAACATTGAAATGAGGAGTAAAACCTTATCGTCAATCATAAAACTTTAAGTTGAATGGTAATGAAAGTCGACGACAATAAGGACTCTTGCAAACTTTTAGACTCAAGTTTTATAACATAAAGCTTACTTTCTTGAATCTCGAACTATTCAAGGATATTTTACAAACAATTTTTTTTATTTTTTTTTAGACAGCTTTTGAGGTATATTACATATGGTATCAGAGAAAAAGTTACAACACTGGGCCTAAACAGGGCCACATTAGCTACTTAGTATTTATTCTGATTTATGTAAAAGTAAATAAATTTTATGGTTACAAACAGAAAGCCTTTTCTGTTTTTGTAAATTATGGCAGCTAAGGAGGGTGCATAAATCAGGATGGAAGGAAATCCGCAGCAAGGACCTCCTGGAGATATAAGACAGAACAGTGATGGAATCTCACCCATAGAGGTGTTGGAAACAATGAGGAATCTTATTGTTGAACTGCAAGTTTTCAAGGCCAACAATGAAAAATTGAAGAAAGAACAGCAGGAACAACAAGAGATAAATGAAGTCATGTTGTGTAGTATAGTAACCAAGAAAATCCCAAAAGACAATAACCATGAGGAAGAAGTCAGCAAAAGGGCCTTCAAGAATTCTGGACTGGAAACAGAAAAAGGAGACAGTTCGTTTGAAGGGACACCTTCAGCTAAAGACAAAACTATACCAAACAGAAAAACAAAACAAGTAGACCACCTTGAAGGAGAATTTAAAAAGATTAAACCAGCTACCTTTGATGGAGAATTTAGGACAGGAGAAGAAGTTGATGCATGGTTGTTGGGCATCAAAAAATACTTCCAAATCTACAACTATTCCAACAACATGCAGGTCAGAATGGCCATCTACAATCTGAGGGGAAGGCCAGTATGGTGGCAAGACCTGAAATTGGCCAAGGGCCTAAAGGAGAAAGAGTTGGAATGGTATGAATTTAGGAAGTATTTTAAGAAAAAATATCTTTCTGAAAGCTATTATGAAAGGAAGAAGAAATAATTTTACGAGTTATGACTCAGACATATGATGATAGAGGACCTTATAAATAAATTTCTGTAACTACTAAGGTTTGTACCGTACATCCGGGAGGATAAGGTAAAAATTCAGTGATTCTTAAGTTGTTTACCACAGGCCTACTGGGACAGAATTGAGTTTGACAATCCCAAATCCTTGAGTGAGGTATTCCGGAAAGAATGAATGTTCTATGAACAGTATAAACATCAGGTAGAGTTTTGCAAGACCTGGAAGGATAAAAGGCAAGATCGAATGAACCAGGGGAAGAAGGGATACCAGCCAGCTCCTTATCGGAATATAGAAAAAAGTTTTCCAAGGAATGATTTTCACTCCAATCATCTGAATAGATCAGGTAGTGGTAAACTGGTAGAACTGGGAATGAAGAAGTTTGGTGACAA
This sequence comes from Picea sitchensis, assembly GCA_010110895.2. Taxonomy (NCBI): domain Eukaryota; kingdom Viridiplantae; phylum Streptophyta; class Pinopsida; order Pinales; family Pinaceae; genus Picea; species Picea sitchensis. The sequence continues at coordinate 75,394 of SNQJ01S0017828.1, read as the reverse complement.
CTCCCGTGAGCCATTAAAGTGTTAAGAGTGTGGAGAGCCTCATCTAAGGATGAATTGTCCTTGTTTAACTTTAGCAGACACAACTAATGTTCATAATCTGCAGGAAGCCTTGATAGTGGGAGACATGGGCAGAATCCTGCATCGGATAAATGCATCCATAGATGGTCGACAAGCTGACCACTAGTCCTCGGTGGTAGAAATCGAAGGTAAAATCAATGACACTCAAATTTTTGTTTTAAATGACCCTAGAGCTACATTAAGTTATATTACTCCCAATATAGTAGATTCGAATAAAATTAAAAAACTGAAGCAAGAAAAATCATGGCTGGTACAACTGGAAACAAGTACTAAAAGGAAAGTAGTTGACTTTATTTTTGATTATGAGTTCAACTTAGGTGGTCAAAAGATAAGGACCAATCTGAACATCTTACCACTAGGATCTTATGATATGATTATCAGGATGGATTGGTTAGAACAACACAAAGCAATACTAGACTACTATACAAAGATACTTAGCTATAAATATGATTTTGGCACTATTAGAATAACCCAAGGCATACCAAAACCTGTATTAGTCAGACAAGTTTCAGCGATGCAACTCAAGAAATGTATTATAAATGGATGCCAAGTTTATGCCATCCAAGTGACGAGTCTATTAGAAAAAGAAGATAAGCCAAAGTTAGAAGACTTTGCTGTCCTACGTGAATTCAGAGACATGTTTGTGGATGTGATACCAAAATTACATCCTAGAAGGGAAATAGACTTCTCCATACACCTACTACCTGGTTCAACCCCTATCTCAAAAGAAACTTACCAAATGAGTCTACCAGAACTGACAGAATTAAAAATCCAATTACAGGAATTGTTGGACAAAGAGTATATCAGAATGAGTGTTTCGCCATGGGGAGCACCAGTCCTCTTTGTGAAAAAGAAAGACGACACTCTAAGACTATGTATCGATTATAGAAAACTGAACAAAATGACCATTAAGAACAAATACCCCTTACCTAGGATAAATGATTTGTTCGATCAAGTTGGTGGGGCAAGATCTTTTCAAAATTGGATTTACAATCCAGTTATCTTCAAGTTAGAATAAAGGACAAGGACATAAGAAAAACATATTTTCAAACAAGATATGGACACTACGAGTTTGTAGTCATACCTTTCGGACTCACTAATGCACCAACCACATTTATGTGCTTGATGAACAACATTTTCATTCAGTACTTAAACACGTTCGTAGTAGTATTTATAGACGATATTCTGGTCTATTCTTAAATGGAGGAGGAACATGATGAACACTTAAGAATAGTTCTGCAAACATTAAGGAAACACAAACTATACACAAAATTTGACAAATGTGACTTTTATCAAAACTAAATACAATATTTAGGACATGTCATTTCCCCATAAGGTATTGTCGTAGACCCATCAAAGATAAAGGCCATTATGGAATGGCCAGTACCTAAGGATGTGGTAGATATCTGGTCATTAATGGGAATCACCGGATATTATCACAGATTTATAGAAGGGTTTTCTAGGATAGCCTACCCTATCATGTCACTACAAAAGAAAGGAACCAAGTTTAACTAGTCGCAAAAGTGTCAAGACAACTTTAACAAGCTGGAAGAATTATTGACATCGACACCGATTTTCAAAGTAGCAGACCTAGATAAAAACTTCACAGTTTGTCTTGATGCAAGTAAAGAGGGACTAGGTGGTGTCCTAACTCAGGAAGGGCATGTGATTTGTTATGAGTCCTGAAAATTAATGGAACACGAGAGAAATTATGTCACTCATGGCATAGAATTGGCAGCAGTAATACATGCCTTAAAAATGTGGTGACACTATATAATGGGCATAATTTTTTTACTATTGATGGATAATAGCGGGGTGAAATATTTGTTTAACCAACCAGATCTTAATGCAAGACAAGAAAGGTGGCTAGCCTTCTTGAGCGAATTCAACTTCAAGGTCAGACATATCAAGGGTAAGGAAAAAAAAGTAGCAGACGCTTTAAGCAGAAGAGCCCATGGGTTATTTGAGATAAACATCAGTAGGGTAGAAAGTGACCTGGAACAAAGAATAAGGACGACAGGTATTAACAATGAAAATTACGCTAAGATAATGACAGAATTACAAAACATGACCACCAACTCTGACAAATCAGATCTAAGCATCGACAAGAAAGGACTATTACAACTTAAAAAAAGACATTACATACCAGATTCAACAGAATTGAAATCAACAATTTTGGACGAGGTGCACAAGAAACCATATTCTGGCCATCCAGGTTACCATAAAACAATATCAACAGTTAGAAAACTATATTTCTGTCCCAGTATGAAGGGAGAAACAACAGAATACTTGGCTAGGTGCCATGATTGTCAGTAGGTTAAAGATGAACACCAGCATCCAACCAGCCTATTGCAACCATTACCAGTACTAGAATGGAAATGGGAGACTATATCACTAGACTTTATAACAGGTTTTCCTAAAACTTAGAAACATAATGATTCTATCATGGTTGTAATCGATAAAATCAGTAAGTCTACACACTTTATTTCTGTAAAGTCTACTTTTAAAGCTATAAATGTTTCTGAAATATTCATGAAAGAAATTTTTAGACTGCATGGTATTCCTAAAATAGTGCTTTCAGATAGAGACGTAAAATTTACATCCTCTTTTTGGAAGGAATTGTTTGCAGGGATAAACACTAACTTGAATTTGAGTACAAGCTATCATCCACAAATGGATGGAAAAACCAAAAGGACAAACCAAATCATAGAGGATATGCTTCACATGTACGCAAGAACAAAACCAAGCAAGTGGGAAGACTACCTGCACTTGGTAGAATTTGCATATAACAATGGGTACCAAACTTCGGCTAAGTTGAGCCCTTTTGAAATACTATATGGCAGAAAGTGTATGAATCCTATTAGCTGGGATAACCTGGATGATAGACTCATGATTGGACCATAGATGCTCCAGGAAATGGAGAACATGGTAAGAAAGGTACAACAAAACTTGAAAGAAGCACATGATAGAAAGAAGAGTTATGCAGACCAGAAAAGGAGACACTTGGAATTTCAACTAGGAGACCATGTTTACTTGAAGGTGAAAGCCCGAAAGAGCTAGCTGAAGTTAGGCAATTGTGCCAAGATGGCACCCAGGTTTTGTGGGCCCTTCGAGATACTAGCTCGAATTGAACCCATAGCATATCAACTTGCACTTCCAGCTAATCTAAGAATTCATAATGTATTTTATGTTTCTACGTTGAAAAGGTCTATTCATGACCCTACTCATAGGATTGATTGGAGCTTGGTGCAGGTGGAAACCGAAGGTGAGTTCCAGGTGGAAGACCTACGCATTCTGGACCAGAGAGAAATAACACTTTGGAACAGAGTCGTCGCTCAGGTAAAGGTGCAATGGAAACATTTTAGTTCTGAGGAGGCCACGTGGGAGTTGGAGGGATATTTGCAGAAATATCATCCAACCATGTTCTACAAAGCGAATGAACACTGAGGACAATGTTTTACTGAATGGGGAAAGGATGTGATATCCCAAAAAATAAAATATATTTGAAATTTAAATTCATTGGAAATTTATTTCTGTTTTTAGTAAATTCGAATTTGGAAATTTTTTTCCATTTATGGCAATTCCGAATTTCAAATTTGATAATTGTAATTAATTATTATGACTATTGGGTAGAGATCTTTTTTGACCCAACTAACTATTTGACTATGACACTTGTATGGAAACAAAATATTTTATATTGATTGCAGGAGGACAAATGGAACAATCATGTTAAAATCAGCTAACCATGACTCCATGAGTGGGGAACATGTTGGAACTACCTCTGGGCTGATTGTTACAAGTGGAAAATCAGATATTTGGCCATTGACAACCCCTGAAAAATCAGGGATTTAAAAATCTCCAAAAATCCCCAAGGGAGGGAAAAGACCTAGACAAAATTGATAAATAACATATGCGAGGAGGCAGGACGCTGCCAAGTATGCATGAATAAAGAGGATGGATTTTATTTTTTCCTTGTTGTTATGAACACTGAGTGAGTGTGAGGCAAGAGGAATCCGTTGGAATTGAAGGACATTGTTGAAGAGGATATTTCAAGTTCTCCCTCATGGATTCATGGTCAGGCTATGGGGTGAATCATGCAAGTGATTTGGCTGCCCTATTCTACGGTTGGGAGGAACATGGTTATTCCCTTTGTCTTTCGATGAATTGGTTCATATATGTTAAATTTTCTCCTTCTTTATTCTGAATAATTTTATATCTGATGCGATGTGTTTGTTAAATCGGAACTGAAATGATTTCCATTCTTTGTTCTGAATGATTTTATATCTGATGCAATGTGTTTGTTAAATTGGAACTGAAATGAGTTCCATTTTCTGTCTAAATGATTTTATATCTGATGCAATGCATGTGTTCAATCGGAACTGAAATAATTTCCATTCTCTGGCAGATGATTCAATCTCTAATGTAATGCATATTCTAAGTATGATAGAAAATAATGCGTAGGAAAAATCAGTTCGAATTCATGAAGCCTAAAGATTAACAAAGAACATGGGGTAAATCTAATCTCGAGTGACCCCTCTCTGAACGAGCGATAAAATTTCCCTTTTGTTTGTTGAAAGAATTATGCATGCTTAAATTCTGGAAGCAATCGCCTCTAAATTAAATTCACTGCTATTTTCCTTCTTTATGTGTTTTCTGAGTGAAATCAATGTTGAGATTGGGCATATTGGGAGTGGAGGTTATGCTATAATTTCATTAATCTAACTGTATGAATATTGCCGGGAACAAAATTAATGAGTTTGTAAAACTCTGTGCATGTTTTCTTTTTTCGGCTTTTCAGAGTTTTTGGTTCAAGTTGTGTGGAGTTCTTTTATTCATGCAAACTCCAAAATACCGAAGTTCCAAACCCCGAAACCTCGAAGTGCTGGTCCCACTTTCCGTTCGCATTTTCACAATTCGGGAGTTGTAGTGTGTTGGTGTTTGGTATTTGGAATCCCAAACTTCCGAACCCTGAAACCCCAAACTACTGGTCCCACTTTCCTTTCGCATATTCACAATTCAGGAGTTGTAGTGTGTTGGTGTTTGGTATTTGGAATCACGAAGTTCTGAACCCCGAAACCTCGAAGTGCTGGTCCCACTTTCCTTTCGCATTTTCACAATTAAGGAGTTGTTGTGTATTGGTGTTTGGTATTTGGAATCCTGAAGTTCCGAACCCCGAAACCCTGAAGGGTTGGTCCCACTTTCCTTTTGCATTTTTTCAATTTAGGAGTTGTTTTGTTTTGGTGTTTGGTATTTGGAATACCAAAGTTCCGAACCCTGAAACCCCAAGGTGAGGGTTCCACTTTCCTTTTTAGTTTTCGCAATTTCGGAGTTTATGTGTGTTGATGTTTGGGCAATTGAAATCGTGAAATCTCGAACCCCGGAACCCTGAATTGTGGGACCCACAGTCTCTCCTCATTTCAAATTTTTGGCAAACAACATGATCTTTTGTTTTTGTTGTGTTCGACATTTGTAATCGCCGAAACCCTATTGACCTCTTTTTTTCACAAAACTGTAGGAACATAGTAGAAATTATTTGTTATAGGAACAAATCTAATACTGTAATGAAGGGACTGGTAGAAAATGATGGAGGATATTCATCCAAGATAGAAGTAGAAATTAAATAATAGATCATATCACAGGTCACTGTGTACAGGGCAAGACAAGTACAGAAACTAGCTATTATGAAAGTATTAAACATATTTTCTGATTGAGCAATCAGATAGGTTTAATTTGAAGTCGAAATGTTTTGATACACTTCATGCTTGAAGAAGACCAATCTGTATAGATATAGGTTTATTTGACTGAAGTATTAAATAGATCTAAATTTGAGCAATCGGAGTTGAGTAAATTTGTGCCTTGCTTTAATTAAAGAGCAGTCTACCCTTTCCAGAGTCAAAGTTGTTTGTATTGTAAACATATGGAAATGGGTTATTTGTAGGGTCTAACACATAACTATTTGGCCATAAATTTCCAGAGTCGTTTGTGTAGTTAAGACTATGATAATGGTTATAGGTACAGACAGATCTAAAAGTAATTATAATTACAGGAATTGAAATAAACATTGAAATGAGAAGTAAAACCTTATCATCGATCAGAAAACTTTAAGTTGAATGGTAATGACAGTATACGATAGTAAGGGCTCTTGCAAACTTTCAGACTCAAGTTTTCTAACATAAATCTTACTTGCTTGAATCTCGAACTATTCAAGGATATTTTACAAACAATGTTTTTTTTTTTAAATTTTTTAGACAGTTTTTTAGGTATATTACAGTGTCCTAACTCAGGAAGGGAACGTGATTTGTTACGAGTCTCGAAAATTAAAAGAACACGAGTGAAATTATGTCACTCATGAATTAGAATTGGCAACAGTAATACATGCCTTAAAAATATGGCGACACTATATAATGGGCAGAAAATTCCTACTATTGACGAATAATAGTGGGGTTAAATATCTGTTTAACTAACCAGATCTTAATGTAAGACAAGCAAGGTGGCTAGCCTTCTTGAGCGAATTCGACTTCGAGTTCAGACATATCAAGAGTAAGGAAAATAAAGTAGCAGACGCTTTAAGCAGAAGATTCCATGGGTTATTTGAGATAAACATCGGCAGGACAGAAAGTGATATGGAACAAAGAATAAGGACAACATGTATTAACGATGAAAATTACACTAAGATAATGACAAAATTACAAAGAAGTACCGTGAACTCTGACAAACCAGATGTAAGCATCGACAAGAAAGGACTATTACGACTTAAAAATAGACTTTACATACTTAATAACAACACTTAGAAAACTATTTTTCTGGCCTAGTATGAAGGGCGAAATAACAGAATACTTGGCTAAGTGCCAAGATTGTCAGTAGGTTAAGGCCGAGCACTAGTATCCATTCGACCTATTACAACCATTACCAGTACCGGAATGGAAATGGGAGACTATATCACTGGACTTTATATCAGTTTTTCCAGAAACTCAGAAACAAAATGATTCTATCATGGTTGTAATCGATAAACTCAGTAAGCCTGCACACTTTATTCATGTAAAGTCTACTTTTAAAGCTATAAACATTGCTGAAATATTCATGAAAGAAATTTTTAGACTGCATGGTATTCCTAAAATGGTGATTACAGATAGAGACGTAAAATTTACATCGCTTTTTGGAAGGAATTATTTGCAGGGCTAAACATTAACTTGAATTTCAGTACAAGCTATCATCCACAAACAGATGGACAGACTGAAAGGACAAACCAAATCATAGAGGATATGCTTTGCATGTACGTAAGAACAAAACCAAGCAAGTGGGAAGACTACCTGCACTTGGTAGAATTTCCATATAACAATGGGTACCAAACTTCGACTAAGTTGATCCCTTTCAAAATACTATATGGCAGAAAGTGTACGACTCCAATTAGCTGGGATAACCCGGCTGACAGACTCATTATTGGACCATAGATTCTCCAAGAAATGGAGAACATGGTAAGAAAGGTACACCAGAACTTGAAAGAAGCTTAGGACAGACATAAGAGCTATAGAGATCATAAAAGAAGACACTTGTAATTTCAAGTAGGAGACAATGTTTATTTGAAGGTCAAAGCCTGAAAGAGCTCATTGAAGTTAGGGAATTGTGCTAGGATGGCACCCAGGTTTTCTGGGCCCTTCGAGATACTAGCTCAAATTGGACCCGTAGCATATCAACTTGCACTTCCAACTAATCTAAGAATTTGTAATGTCTTTCATGTTTCATTGCTGAAAAAGTATATTCATGACCCTACTCATAGGATTGATTGGAACTTGGTGCAGGTGGAACCCAAAGGTGAGTTCTAGGTCGAACCCCTGTGCATTCTGGACTGGAGATAAATAGCACATCAGAACAGATCCATCGCTCAGGTAAAGGTGCAATGGAAGCACTTTAGTCCCGAGGAGGCCACTTGGGATTTGGAGGGAGATTTGCAGAAATCTCATCCAATGTTGTTCCAGGAAAGGAATGAACACTGAGGATAGTGTTTTACTGAAGGGGGAAAATATGTGACATCCCCAAAAATAAAATAGTTTTGAAATTTAAAATTGCTGAAAATTTATTCTATTTTTAGTAAATTCGAATTTGGAATTTTTTTGCCATTTATGGAAATTTCAAATTTCAATTTGGTAATTGTAATTAATTATTTTGACTATTGGGAAGAGACCTGATCTGACCCAACTAACTATTTTACTATGACAATTGTATGGAAACATAATATTTTATATTGATTGTAGGAGGACAAATGGAACAACCATGTTAAATTTAGCTAACCATGACTCCACGAGTGGGGAACATGTTGGATCTACCTCTGGGTTGATTAATACAAGTTTCAAATTAGTGATTTGGCCATTGGAAACCCCTAGAAATCAGAGATTTATAAAGATGAAAAAATTCCTAGGGAAGGGAAAAAGACCTGGGAAAAAATGATAAATAGCATATGCGAGGAGGCAGGACGCTGCCAAGTATGCTGAGAAAGGAAATTTTTGATTTACTTACTGTTATGAACACTATTTGAGTGTGATGCAAGAGAAAACTACTGGAGCTGTAGGACATTGCTGAAGAGAAGATTTTCCAAGTTCTCCCTGATGGATTCATGGTCAGGCTAATGGGTGAATCGGACAAGTAGTTTGGCTGCCCTGTTCTATGGTTGGGAGGAACGTGGTTGTTCCCTTTGTTTTTCCGCAAGCTAGTTCAGATATGTAAACCTTTCCTTACTCTCTCCTTGGATGTTTTGTCTGTAACTGATATTATGCATCTACTTGTTCTAAATCGAAATAATTCTTTCAATGGATGAGTGGTCCCTCCCGAAAATATGGAATACTAGGAAAATTTATTTAAATACGATTTGAGTTTAAGAGCACAGATCCATCTATAGGATAGGATTAATCTGAAGTCGAAATTCTAGGATACTCTGTATTGCTTAAAGAAAACCAATCTGTATAGATATAGGTTTATTTCTGTGACTGAAGTATTAAACATATATAAATTTGAGCAATCAGATAGGTTTAATTTGAAGTCGAAATGCTAGGATACTCTATATTGATTAAGGAAGACCAATCTGTATAGATATAGGTTTATTTTTGTGACTGAACTATCAAACAGATCTAAATTTGAGCAATCAGATAGTTTTAATTTGAAGTTGAAATACTAGGATACTCTGAATGCTTGAAGAAGACCAATATGCATAGATATGGGTTTATTTATGTGACTGAAGTATTAAATAGATCTAAATTTGAGCAATCAGAGTTGAGTAAATTTGTGCCAAAAGGAGACATTTAAATGTATCGCTAATTCCAAATAATCATGCATCTTAAAAGAGACTTCCTGTCTTTTACATTTAAGAATTGAAGAGAAATACGAAATAGCAAGAACCTTATGGATCACCTGGGCACTCATATATTATACACATATATATATGTATTAGAAAATAAAACGCAAACTGGAAGTAATCTATGTACATCAGAAAGTTAAGAAAATATGGAAAACCCCTTTTGTTCATCAGATGCTAAAACAATCATGGGAATTGACACCTATCAGAAGATTTTAGGCTTCCCTTGTTTTATTTAAAGAGTGGTCTACCCTTTCCATAGTCAAAGTCTGTAATGAATTTAGAAATTTGGGAAAACCTTAAGGAGATCCAAAACATTTTCTTTCTTAGGAGTATTAGATTCTTTTGGGTAGCACCATCTCACAGTCAAGGGAATGAACATTAAAACAAATGCAAAAGACCAGAGCATGTCAAAGACTCCATTTTGAAGTTTATTGGTTCAAGTTGCGTGGAGTTCTTTTTTTCTTACAAACGTCGAAACCTGAAGTGGCCCCACTGCTTAATCGAATTTCTTGATTCGGTGATTACCGTTGTATGTTGTTTGTGCATCAAGAATTACCAAACGCCGAAACCCGATATTGGTTGGGCCCCAAACCTTTTTCATGATTTCCCGATTCAATGTTTGACATTGTGCAATGTTTTTGCATTGGGAGTTAGTAAACCCCAAAACCCGAAATTGTTGGGCCCACACCCTAATCTCTTTTCGCAATTATGGATTTCTTATCTCATTTTGTTTGTGCGTCGTGTGTTGGTAAACCCCGAAATCCCCAACCCTGAAACCCTAAAGTGTTGGCTCCACAAATTTTTCTCATTTCGAGATTTGACAAACCACATGTTGTTTTGTTTTTTGTATTTGGCGTTTGTAATCGTCGAAACCCGATTGACCTCCATTTGTTTTTTCACTAAGATATATATATATATATATATGTGTGTGTGTGTGTGTGTGTGTGTGTATTTAAAGTATAAAAGTGACCTTGTGAATACCAAGAATTATTATAGACCATCTACAATAGTTACACATCTTTATATCAACCAGTGTTTAATGAAAAGTTATAGGTTGAAATGTTGGAAAATTATTGGAGTGAATCGAATTAACACAGTTTAATTACCAGAACTAATCATGAGAGGCATGAAGGCCCAAGGAAGAAGGGACATCCCGAAATTTAAAACATACCCCCAAGTAAATTCTTAACTGTGTAAATAACAACACAATCACCTAGATGTGCAAAAGGAAAGTCTTTAACGAAAGTACAGTAAGTGCAAATTGAATTCATATACCATCATGCGATCTGGAGTCAACTATAAACAAGATACACATATAGCTGGAAATAGACAAGTACTTTTTCCTTTTCAAAATCCTTTTGAGGAAGTAGCCAATATGGCGCTAGTATATTAAACCAATAAAATAACCAGTATGCCATTACAAGTAGGCGGGAGCGAAACCCTGTAATTCCTTTAAAAATAGTATTACCTATCTCGTTCGGAATTGAAACAAATGAACATCCCATGCGGTGTTTTACTTCCAAGGATATATTTTTCCATCACAAAATGGGTTACCCTTAATCAACGGTATCGAAACCATGACTTAATCTCCATTTCGGAGTTTCGGATACCGGGAGTTGGAGGTGTCAAGGACACTCACAACAAGAATGATAAAATTGTGAAATATGAAACCCTAACTTAATCGCCATTTTGGAGTTTCGAATACCAGGAGTTGGGGGCGTCAAGGACACTCACGCCAGGAATGATAAAGTCGCAAAAGGATGAGAGGGACTATTGTGAGTCTCGAAAACACAAAAGACAAAACTCTGAAATTTCGTTAACCATCCATCTCAGTGGGTTATGTGAACCTTTCGATCACTTCAGAGATTTTGTGATCTGAATTTTTATAATGTTGGAGTCACGATTACCCGAAGGGAAAAATGCCGAAAAATCCCATCAGTTGTTCGATTAAGAAAAGAAGGGACCGGATTATGGAGTTTTGTGAACCGTTGATCTAGCCCCATTTCAAGGATTGCGACTTGCCTATATGCCGAAATGTCGAAGTGTGAAAGGCATTTTGATTAGGCTTTTGGTCACAGCCAGTGGGCATATGGAATAAGCATGAGACCCAGTACTTGAAATCCAACAACGTAGGTGAATTTTAATATGATCAGAGGATTATGAAATATTCATACTCTGAGTTTAATCAGGAGGCCTCGGAAAGTAATTATAAGTACAAGAATTGAAATAAACATTGAAATAAGGAGTAAACATTTATCATCGATCAGAAAACTTTAAGTCGACTGATAATAACAGTCGGCGATAGTAAGGACTCTTGCACACTTTCATACTCAAGATTTATAGCATAAATCTTACTTGCTTGAATCTCGAACTATTCAAGGATATTTATACAAACAATTTTTCTTTTAGACAGTTTTTGAGGTATATTACATATGGTATCAGAGAAAAAGCTACAACACTGGGCCTGAACAGGGCCACATTAGCTGCTTAGTATTTACTCCGACTTATGTAAAACTAATAAATCTTATGGTTACAAACATAAAGCCCTTTTTGTTTTTGTAAATTATGGCAGCTCGGGAGGGTGCATAAATCAAGATGGAAGGAAATCCATAGCAAGGACCTCCTAGAGATCCAAGACAGAACAATGATGGAAGCTCACCCACAGAGGTGTTGGAAACAATGAGCAATCTTATTGTTGAACTGCAGGTTTTCAAGGCCGACAATAAAAATTTCAAGAAAGCACAACATGAATAGTAAGAGATAAATGAAGTCTTATTGTGGAGTATAGTAACCAAGAAAATCCCAAAAGACGATAGTGCAAAGTGAACCATTAGTTGATAGAAATCAAGAGCACTATAGGAAAAGTCACTTTGGGTCAAGAGACAAAGAATATATAATTGTTACTCGAAGCCCCACTAATTCATGTGAGAGTCCTTTCCCCTTATAAATATCATTGAAACTTGAGGGAGGATACACCAAAGGAAAAATAAAGGCTTCATGGGAAACTTGACAGCCACTCCAAGGCTTGCACTCATCCCTATAGAAGAAGAAGAAGAAGTTAATTCGATTTACGATGCATACACTATGCCCCAGTACAATTAATAAGTTTGGACTTATGTTGCTGGAAAGAAATCTAAAAGGAAAGGTAAATATGCAATTGAACACCTGACTCAATCCCAAACAAGAACATTAGTATATAATTTTCTATCGAAAAATATTGTTATTAACTCAGTTTATCAAATAGTATACTTGTAGGTTTCAAAGAAATTATTAAATTGGAAGTTTTAAAAAGTATATAGGTCTATTCTTATATGTGGATCCTAGAGCATGTCTTCTAATCATCATTTTTTATTTTTAAAACCCTATTGTATAGTTTGTTCACAGATTTTTTATTAATTCAAATTTTAACTTTTTTTTTCCAAGAACAAAATATGTATTTACATTAATACAAAAATATATATATAGTTGGATTCCTATGGAATTCATAGGTGTTGATGATCCTTTTTCATGGAATTCCTATTTCTAATTCATCATCACACAAAACATGATTTTTTCTTCTATCCAGTTACAAGTGTAACCTCTTCAAAAAGACAAAAAGTATTCAAAGTAGTGTTAGCGGGGAAAATCCCCCTATTACTATACTGGGTCGGAATATAGGAAGATCACAAAATTCCATTAAAAGATAGTCCTAATCATAAGCTATCCAAAAACTACCCAAACAAAGAGAAAAATGAGAAGAAGGAAGACGAATAAGTGTACCTTAGTTCCTAACGTCCGATGCAAACTTCCTTCACCTTTGTAGTTTCCTAAGCTGCGTGTCTCCTCCTGAAGCTGACCTGCAAGAACACTTAGGAAAAATATGCTATAAATATGCAATCTCAAATTATCAATGTTAGCGTTCATATTTAAATGTAGATGTATTAATCAATAAAGATACAAATTTGCAATGAATTGTGACATGAAAAGAACTCTTATTCAAACTGAGGATTAAAATATTACAACCCTCTTGATCGTAAAAACACTTCATGAACAAGGCCCAGGCTCCTCTTATTGCTGCTCCAAGTGCATCATTCCCATGATGCTTCTCACAATCAACTGATCTCTTTGGGAAAATAGTAGGGATTGTATAAGGAGAAAAGGCTAAAGAGGGAATGTTGAGGCCAAATCTCAGAAAGGGCTGCAAAACTTGGGCTAGAGGGGGAATGGATTTTGGCAGAGTTTCTCTTTAATATTGCTTGATGTCAGAATGAGATCCCAAGAAATCTTTTTATATGACAAAAATATGGTTATTCGGTTTTGGGACGTGCTACAATGGGTAAAATGGTTGGGAAACCTCGAATAGCCTGCTAACTCCGCCAAAATCCCTGCAACTTTTTATTTTTTGCAAATTTTGGAAGTAAACATGGGTTCTCTAGTATGAAACTAGCATGTGTACGCATGCAATAGTGGAGCAGGACATGTACATTCTCAAACAAATGGTTTTTTTAATAAAAATTCTCAACGGTAATTTGGAATATTGTGTAAGTGAAAAGGCCAATGTCATGTATGAAGAGGTAGGGAATTTTTGGGCTATAATAGATTCCCCCTAATGTGTGAGGTCAAAAGAGAAACTGATGGCTGGAACAGATTACAATATCTTTACCAGTTGCAAGGCACAAAGTCGAGTGAGCATAGGACAACAGTTCCAGAGCACATGATCTGCAAATTAATAATAATCTCTCTGAGGTAGGCATACCCATGCTCAAGATGAACTAATCATGGATGCCAATCAGGTACACTGCAGATCCATGTCATATAAAGTATAGCCATTAAAAATACAAAGAGGATCTACATCTCAAAATCATTTGATGATATTCAAGTACAAATAATATGCATCTTCAAGAAGTATTGATGCCTGCAGCTGGAGATGAGAACACCATAGCTCGAAAAACAACTTCAATATCTTTAACAGCTCAGGTAGGATTACAATAGGAGTGTAAGACTCACAACTCTAAGGTCTTCAACATGTCGTCGGGGAAATATTGGAGGATCTCGATCATCAAGCACATAACTTCATCGATTTTGAATCTAGACTTGACTAGACTCTCGAGATGGTCAACTCATGAAGGTCAATAGACAAAATGAAAATGGACGACTCAGGTTGGATAAAACTTCCCTTGGAAAAAAGAACGAAAAATGATGAGACTCAAGAAACGTAACATTGACATAAGTCGGTGATGCAGGATGCACCATAAATTCTCCATATGTTTTGAAGAGTAACCAAATGGAAGGGGACATCGCTGTATGTAGCAAGAATAGCTCTCGAAGTTCATACTAGATCCCAATGCATAGAAAACAAATGAAAGGATGTGCTTTGTGAAAGGGTGACTATCTTGCGGCCAAAAAATAATTTATATATCCCGTCCCCTCTTTTTGGAATATTTGAATTTTTTGTCTTTTTCAAATTTTTAATGATCTTGAAAAAGAATAAAAGAATTCTACATTATAGAGGAGGAACGAGTGTCACGGGAAAGAAAACTAGTTCGAGGCGCATGGAACATATTGATGCTTGGCACAAGGAGACATGTGGAGCATAAGGACACTCGAGAAAATTCCTGTATGGGTCAAGGTGTTAGATCGCAAAGGAAAAAAGTGTTGCAAGGCTTACGTTTAAGGAATGATTTAAAGGTCATAATTGAGAGAAACATGGATCCAGAATTAGGCCAATGACACAAAGACTCCTTGCATGCAAATTTTTACGATCCCATGGAAGCTAAACTCGGTGGTTTTTTCACATTTTAGAGAGTCTAAAAAAATGCTAACATAAGACTCTAGGGATTACTTTTTTCGCAATTATTCTAGTCGGTTCGAAAAAAGGGTTAAAATTATAACGAAAATATGTCTCTTCAAAACCATTTTAATGAGTGTGATTGAAACAAGATCACTCGTCTATATTTTCAATTTTAAGTAGACTGAAAAGAGCTTAACTATTGACTCACAACCTTTTTCTAGGTTTAGTCTCCTTAGCCCGAAAAAGTATAAAATATAAATTAGGAGAACTCTCGTGGCGAGACAAGTCTCATTAGGCGTACCTTTTTCCTGGATAATCTATTGCCTGGAAAAGGGTTAAAATCATGCCAAATAGATGTTCTGCCTGGACCAATTAATGAGTGTGAAAGGAACAAGGTCACTCAATTTTTTTTCATATTTAGGGAGTTTGAAAGGATATTAAATATCAACTCCGAGGGAGTTCCTTTTTCTTCGGTAATCTCCAAGTCACGAAAAAGAGATAAACCAAAACCAAGGAGAATGTTACTTTTTCAAAAATTTAGTCCCTCAGGGCTGAAAAAGGGTTAAACTTACACCTAAGAATACTCTCCTAGTGAACTGAAGTTCCTAGGGCATACCTTTATTCCTAAAATTATCCATCTAGACCAAAAAATGGGTAAACTACAGCCAGGGGGTCTTATTTTCTCAAGTAATCCATATGAGATCGAAAAGAATAAATAAAGACTCTTTGGATGTTGCTTTCAAAATTCAAGTGAGCTTGAAAGACAACAAACCATTCTCATTAGGGATTCCCTCGGGTATAGGCTAGAGAAAGATGAAGAATAAGTATGAGGCTTCAACACAAAGTCATGGCAGGACTAAACAGAACTCTCGTTCCTATGAAGTACTATGGCATGGAAACCAAATGGAAAACACGGATCTAACTAAGATGCCCATCGAAGGAAGGATCAACCACATAAAGTATGACACACTTATCGACAAGGAAGGTTAGTGTCACAATTTAGTGGGGTCAATCCTAAGGCTAAATGAACCAGGAAACGGATAGTGAAAAAAATGCAGGTAGGAAAAAATCTATCCTATATGCCAGTTTCATGGTCAATACCTGTTAGAACAGAATGATACGATGAGAAACTGTCAAAGAAAAATGTCTCCAAGATCTTGCATATAAGGCCAATAACACTCATACAGAAGTTAATAAATCCAATATAGATATAAACTTTAGAAAATAAGAGGTGCTATTGAATACAAAACTTGAAAACAACAAACATGGACTATACAATATGGTACAAATCACCGCACGAGCTTACGGATCATGCGTGGTAGTAGTTCAATTAGATCCCAATGCTAGGATCTAAACAAGAGTCTCTTTGATAGTCAACCTGGAAAGTCTCCCAAAAGGGAAGAAAACACAAACCACGTTGTAAGTCTTCTCACGGTATAGAAACCATAGTCATGGCTTCAAGGATAGCCTCATCGGAAGGAAATTCAAAATCTGATAAATCAGTCAAACGAGCAAGGTTGGAAATCCCAAATGGGGAAGCAAACTGACAATATTCCATATAACAATGAAGGTTATGGAAAATACTAGAAGAGTCTATCAACAAAGAATCACAAGCACAAGGGCTTGAGGATCTACAAACAATGAGATCAGACTCGAAAGGAAACTCAATATCACTCAGACCAACTGGGCGAAGAAAGGGCTCCCATTCCCTCATTAGATACACCAATGGATCAATTATTGAGACCAAGTCTCATGAAAGAAAAAATGAGTCACGAACAAGTTCCTACTCTGGAGCAATTGAACACGGAGGATAAGATTTCACATAATTTACCTGTGGCGGGGTAGAGTCTACATGAATAATTATTATATATAAAGGGGCATCTTGAACTAATGTTGAATTAGGATGGTGATTATCAGATGCCAATTGGTCGATAGTGAAAATTCTTCCATTGTGAGGGAAATGCATCACCCAAAAGAGAGTACACACTGCAACATTCATAGTGTATACATAATCACACCTGAGAAGCATATTGAAATATAACGGGCCTTGCACCACTATAACATAAAAAAGGAAAATATTACCACCTAATAAGATAGGAAATTGAGGAAGAATCCCCAAATATTCACTAAGATGTCTATCAAAATGAAACAGCTCGTGCGAAGAAGTCACAACCTCGGGAGAACCCAAAGGTTTCCAATCCCAGGAGGATAAAATACTTGCATAGTCTCCTTCATCTGCAACACATCGGTAAATTTTTTTTGAATTAAATTCAACCCTTATTTGAAAAGGCATATAAGAGGGAAGGCGAGGCTCAACAAGGTCATTATAATCAAAGGTAACCATCCTAGGACTTGGAGCGGGTGTGATCGAAGTGGATGTAATGTCCCCTTGTTTTGAAAGTACTGAACTAGAAATGCTAAAAACATAGTCGATATACACATCACTCCCTATCAGAAGAGTGGGATCAACCAAATATTGCATCGACATGACCACTTTGGTAGACTCAATACTCTCCAAGAGAAGAGTGGGATTAGTCGAAGATTGCATCTGCGTGACCATTTGGTAAACTCAACACTCTCCAAGAGAAGAGTGGGGTCAACTGAATATTTCATCGGAACAACCACTTCCTCAACCACTAGCTGAATAGGCTGCGAGACAACATGGTTTGAAGAAAAATCACCCTCGAAAAGAAGAGTGGGGTCAGTCGAAGATTGCATCAAAACGAGCATTTCATCAACCAAAGGATAAATACATTGTGAGACAACATGGTCTGAAGGTGAATCACCACCCAAAAATATGAGTGGGGTTGGTCGAATCAATATATCCATTAGTATCAAGGAGAATATGAGTCATTAGATCACTTTATGTCTAGAACAAATTCTGACCTTCAGATTACATAACTACAAATGCATACTAAAGAAACACAATTTAACCTAAGGAAATATTGTACCAAGTTTATTTTAACTAACTCCTAAGTGTGTAAATAACCTAACATAGGCATGTGCAAAGATCTGCTAATAAAATCATAGTTCTTCCCCTTTTTCATTCTTGGAATAGATATATTTTAGACCACCTTCACCACTATTGTTGTTGGGACCAAAATCCCTATTATGGAAAATATCGTTGCAATCTCGAGCCTAAGCCATTTCCCTCAATTAACATATGTGTTGTCTCCAACAATAAACCCAATTGTAATCTTCACTAATAGAGCCTTACATGTTCTTTATTCTTGTATTCAACTGACATATAATTTCTCTAGACACATATAATTTTGGTGCCCTTGTGGTCCTCACTTGAAACGTGTTCAATTGAATTGTCCTTATCTTCCTCTAGGAATCCCTCGACCTTTAAGGGATTCATAATTTCCTCAAAAACATTGGAGCACTCATGTGGGTTTCTTCTACTTGGATTCCACTTAGGCTATCCTCTTCTAAATATCATTCGTTACTAAGAGTCATTTACTGATGATCGATTGCGATAAAATCTCTTGTAAATCTCTATGTAATATTTTTCTTTTGCATTAATAAATTCGTCCAAGTGCCCACGTTAGTGAGGGTCTTGGATGTTTCCCCATAGGGTTTTACCATGTCAAAACATCCGTGTGTCATTATCACTCACATGTGGGGATCAAATATGCTCTGATACATTAGTAGTGTAGACAGTCTATTAACTATAGATGTTGTAATTACTAGGAGCACACAACAATGCAATTCAAAGCAATGCACACAACCCATTAATGGAGGAAAATCTACATGCAACACTATTCTATTAAATTAACAATTCAAACATTACATCTAGGCCTCACCGGGTTCTTCTTCTTTCGCAAAAATATCGGCTATACACCTCTAAAAATCCTCAAACTGCCCGTCAATTTAAATCTTGGCCACGATTACAATGGGATTCATGAGATCTTCCTTCTTCGATTGTGTGAACTATCCTTTTTCTCCTATCTCTTTTTGAATTAATGATCATGAATGAGAATACCATTCCCCTCCATGCTCAATCTATGTTCATTGAAATTCCCAAACTATTAAACCAACCTCCCTGACAAATGACTACGGGGCCTCTCATGTATTTATCCACCATATCATTTATGACCAACCACCACCTTAATTTCCTCATTGACTAACTCATGGTATCATTCACTGAATGGTATTATTATACCTCATCCTTTGTTCGATTGAGAAGAACCTACGCGGGTACCATGCTCCATTAAAAACCAACTCCATTCAAGATCCCATGGGATCCCTTTATTTTTCCCAATTTTTCAATTGGTGAGGGGATCCAACAACATCCACTCATTCCTTAATACCCCCTTGTTGGGCCCTCCATTATGTGTAGGTTGTCGATTTTATGGATATCCAAAGGCTTTTGTGCCCCCTTCAACTCCTCTACAATGGAACAAAAATAATTGGATACTTACCTAGGATTCCACAATTTGAAAGGGTGTACTCTTGCATTCGAAATGGATGGTTCAAGGCTTTCATATTTTGTCTTTCTGAGAACCCCAATATATGTTTTAATAATGACAACCTAGAAAATACATGGAGAGGACCATATAGTACCAATATAGTTTCAACATCAAATAGAGATACATGAACGTCCCTTCAAACGTTGTGCATGTTATAATTGAGTAGATAGTAGGTGTGTTACATGGAGTATAGTCATGAATATTAATTGTGTGTAAGTTGTAAACAATTGCATAGCTATTGTGTTTATTAGAAACAACCACTTACATTTGTTCTATTTTA